>JACDOX010000422.1:7523-56571 GCA_014549065.1 Cardinalis cardinalis | reverse complement strand
GCGCCGGGGCCGCGGCGCTGCATGGCCCCGGAGCTCGGTGCCCGCGGCCGGGCTGCGCTGCGGCGAGCGCGGGCTGTCCCCTCCCGCCGCGGGCGCGGGTCAGCGGGGGCGGCGCGGGGCCGCCTCCGGCGGGAGGGGAGGCTGCGCGGCCCGGGGCACGGCATCCTCCGGGAGCGTGTGCGTGCGGCCGGAGGGCAGGACACTCCGCGCCGGCCTTTCGGGAGGTGGGGGTGCCGCTGGTCCCCCTCCTTCCCGCGGCGGTCAGGGGGAAGTTTGGCGCCGGGGCTGCGGGGGGGCTCTCCGGGCAGCGCCCCGCGGCCAAGAGAGCCGCTGCCCGTCCCTTCGGCAGCGCAGGTGGTGGTGGGCGAGGAGGGCGCCGGGGGGACTCCGGAGGTCCGGTCCTGGCGGGGTGCAGGGGGACACRGGGGTGGCCGAGGAAAGGTCCCTTCCCTGGCAGCGCCTGGTGTATTTCTCAGAGGCACCGAGCACGCACAGCTTCCCTCGGCTTCGAAATCAGGCCATCGTAGAATCATAAATATATAATATTGCACTCCTATGATATTATGAGTAGAGAGCAAGAGAGTTAAACGCATGCATTGAGGAGAGGCAAATTACATGTAAGGGGCTTTACTGCACAACTGCAGAGAGATTCTCAAATGAAAAAAATTCAAATCCTTACAAGAATAAATTTAATTCCTGCTCGCATGTTCCCGTATCGCCTGCTAGGCAAGAAAGCGTGCAGGATATCGAGCAACGATTAGTGGAGTTACATCTGGGTTTGGTACACATGGGGACTTACTGCCGATCAAACAGCACTCTGAGAATCCCGAGCTGGAAAATACCCATTCTGGAGAGAATAATTGTGCTTTCCACATCTCTTCCAGGTCGGGGTGAAACAGAGAGCCCTGGGAAGCGTTCTGGAGGAAAGAAAAGAAGCCATCGAGCCCCACGCACGGTCCTGTATGACCGGGCAGAGCCAAACTCGCACGCAGGCTCTGCCCGGGGCAGGGGGACCCCACGAGAAGTTCCCGTGCCCTGGGCAGAAGCTCAGAACTCCAAAACTGGACCTGAAAACCTTCCCYCACAGCTTCCATTGCTGGCAAAACATACGTATTTATCTTGAAAGTTTGCTTTTTGACATGTCAGCGGTTTTGCAACAATATAAATGTGCTTGGGAAATTTTTGATCGGCCTAATGGTTAGGACCTATTAGAAGCTGCAGAACATATTCACAATCAATTCACTTATTCAGATGCATGAATACAAGCTTAGAAAAGTAATTACAGGCACCTTTTTTTGGAAATCTTGAGGCTGCGTGGTTTCCCCATGGGAAATATGAGTAATAAATTCCTACTTAAAAAAAAAAAAAAAAAAAAAAATGTGCTAAGCGTTGTTCTTTTTTTTTTTTTTTTGTCTTTAATATTAAAAATTGTTGATTAAATGTTCCAGGTGAGGCAAGGGTGGCTGGATGCAAATCCCTAATTTTCACAAAAAAATGAAAATCCGCAATTTCAACTATTCATTAAAATAACAATAAGAAAGATTTCATATAGATAACTTAGATCTTCTTTTCACTTTTTAAATTTCAGTTGTCTTTTGTAAGAGAAATGGACTTTTCTTTTTTGGTGAACATGTAAACAGAAATCAGCTGGTCAGTATTAGAAGATCTGGCCATTTTTCTCTTTCTACTGAGAGTTAATGCATCTATAGAGTTAACATCATATCTGTACACATTAAATACATCTGATTTAGGTTTAAAATATTTTATTAAAAAAAAATTTATTATCCTCTATTACAAAATGGTGAATAGTACTTGACATTTTTAGTTATTTATGATTTGCATCAAGTTGTCTTTATATGAAAACTGGCATTCAACTAAAATTTATTTGAAGTAATTTAAAATTGTTCATTAAAACTATCTTAAAATGCTTGATGCATTTCCAAAGTATTTTGCATTTTAAAATATTTTATGAAATAACTGAAATAATGGCCCCTAGAAGGGGAATTAAATTGGAGGCTTCTGGTAGCCATGGCTTTGACAATCTTAGAGAAAGAAGATCTTATGCTCTCGCACTTGGGTTTAGCTGTAGATTGACAGAGGAAAATAGGCAATCTTACTTTTTCTTCTCTAATGTTGATTTTTCAGCTTTAATAGTCCTTAACTGAACTACTCAAATGGATTGAAACAAAAAAGATATTCACCCTGCCTGCAAAAGAAACTGCAGCTCTCAAAAATTGCTTTCCTGCATCAGTTACATCCAGTTCCATCTGCTTAGCCAAGGCACTCACTCAGGCCGGTGGTGTCACCCTCTGAAGCTCAGGAGCAGCAAACATCTCTTTATGTCAATTGTAGAGGTGCAGACAATGTTATGTGATTTTTTTGTTTAAAATAAAAAAATTTTGGGGAAGATACTATGGAATTATGTTGTCCAGCAAGGACAATCCCTATTTGTAGGCATTTTGATCAAATTCTGGGATAATGAAGCAAGGGACCCCTAAATAGTTAGCTTTGGTTGTACAGATTGTTACTTCAAGGTGGAAGGGCTTATATATATCATTTTTTAATTAATATTTTTTAAGATGGAAAATTCTCTATGTGACCACTTAGGTAGCAACAGACAAAAATTAATTTCAACTGATAGGGGAGGAAATCATCCTCTTATCTAAAGTGAAAGGCAGTTGGGCAAATGAAGTTCAGACGATCACTGGGGAAGGCAGAAATAGATAATAAACATAAACCTGTATAACAGTGCATCATTTCAGCTGAATTTTTGTACTTGATTTGGCTTCTTGGTGGTTGGCAACTATTTATGTGCAGTTTAAATTAAACTTGTGCTTCAAAACCACCCATTAAATGAACAAATCCAGCCCAGTTTAGGAATTTTTTTTTTTATGTTTCTTGAGCAGTTTTTCCAGATAAGAGTTAGTGCAGACTTCTGTCAGCACAGTGTCACAGCAGAAGAGGAGCAGTAGATCACTGCTGAGTGACAGCCTCCAGCTCTGAAATGTGCCATCCATCCCCCTGCAGGTTCTCTGTTCCCCATCACTTCTGGGACACGTCAGACTTCCTGCACGTGCCCTGCAGAGCTCGTCTGTGCCTGTGCACTCCAGCCTGCACCTCCCAGGTGCTTTCCTGAGACATCAGATGGGGTGCACTTGTGCATGGAGCAGCTGATCCACACAGTCTGGGTGGTCTTTGCCAGGACAGGAGGGTATGTGGTGCACCTGAGCTCTGAGGCATGGCTGCATGTCCGTGAAACCCGGACAAATACAGAGGAACATCAGGTCGTGCCTGGGCATGGTTATCACACGGAGAGAATTATGTGTTGACCAGGATGGAAAGATCTGTTCCTCAGGCAATGGAGCTTCACACTGCCAACACACACACACACACACACACACACACACACACACAAAAGAATAAAAGTTTAAGGTTTCTTTTTGCTAAATTTTACATATTTTCCACAGAAATTTGGAAGTGGGTCTGATGAATGACTAATATCGCATTGTCATTTCTTTAGTGGGAAGGAGATCTCTAACCTGTGTGATGTTTTTAAGCTAATAAATAAACAGCTAATTCTTAATACTAAACTTACCAATCAAATCAGCCTTGTGTTGTATTGCAATAAACCTTAGCGATCTCCTTTCAGCTGGTGTTAGGTGTTCCTTGCAACTCCTCATAAAATACAGAGCTGTGGTACTCTGCCTGTGGGGAAAAAGCCTGGAGCCACATAGTGATGTATCTGTTCAGCAGTGTGAGACAGAAATTCCCTATTCACAGCCCTGCACAGTCAACATTGCCTGCTGGTAAACTTTAAATTGCCCGAGTTGCTTAATGTCATGATTAAAAGCCATTTGTTTCTTTCTTGTCCGATGCTGTGTTTGGCAAAACAGAAGGAACAAAAGTCTCACAATTGCTTGCATGCCCAGCAAACAATTGCACATTGTCCAATTGTATGGGTTTTTCTTGTTCTTAAAAATATGGTCTAATAATACTATAGATACCAGAGGACCTTTTCATTTCCCCATTGTGAGCAAAATGAAAAGCTGAAGTCTTGAATACCAAAGTGCAATTCTGTGACTTGTGAAACTGAGTAGGTATATCCAGCAACTACTGAAAAATGATGGGACAAAACCTCAAACGAGCCATCATTGTTTCTTCCCAAAGATGCCAATAAAAAAGGCTTTGGAATAATATTCAGCTTTTAMTTAAGACAAATGAGAAATGTCACAAATAATGTGCATTACAGGTCACAACAAAACCATGTGGAATGTAGAATTTCTCCTGTAGAATTTCTCCTTAAACACTGATGTAATTCCAAGTCTGATTTAACATGAGTTTTTCTTGAACTTTGCCACTATGTCAGAGGCTGAGATACTGCAAATGACTCTAAAACCTGAATAGCAGTTGCTTATTTTCCTAATAGTAAGATGAAATATCTACATCCTCTTATATTAAAAATAGAAAATGAAGTAGAGAGAAAAAAAAAGAAAACAAAGTATTTGAATTTTGAAAACTGTAGAAATATATATTTGGAATGGCACTAAAAGATGAGCTGCTTTGCAGCGTTGTAAATGAAAAAATATTACTGGGAGGCCATCTATAGCAATAAAAGGTTTTTTATTTGGCTGGTTGGTTTCTATCAGTGATATGCATTCTTCAGCYAAGGGGAAAAAGTCCATTTCAACAATCAAGTGGACATATTTGTGTTCCTATTTTAGGAACGTATTCCTTTTATAGGCATTAAACACAGTTTACTATTGGAAAATTTTCATCTGCTTCATGTAGGGTCTTTCATGTAAACATTATAAAAAGGATTTAGTGTTGGATTTAGAAGTTGGGGTTTGGGGTTTTTTGCCCTTTGTTCTCATTTTGTATTTTATTTCTTTGGAGAACTCTTTTTTTCCCCCCCTTTCAGGAAATTTCACATAATCTTTTCCATTCGTCATCAGCCAGGTTGCTGATTACCAGAGTAACTGCCAAGCTTTCAACTCCTTGTCATCAATGGGCTGTGAATGACAGACAGCATTAATGTTGGCAAGCTCCCACTCTCCTTTTTGCCTTTCCCAAATGTAATTAAACTGCACTAATACAGCAAAAGAAAAGCTGCAGCTTTATTTTACTCACCCTAATAACATAACAATTAAATCAGAGAAGCACACAATTCAGTCAAATAAACCCATCACGACAAGGAAATTCAGAGGTAAGGGAAGTGTGGATCTATCATTTAGAGAGAAACATGAGCAGAGTCTTCCTTTCCTTTCCTGGCACTCCAGTACTGCAGTGTTTGACCTTCAGTGAGACGAGTCCAGAATCCAGGASCCACTCTCTTACAGCCTGGGGAAAGGCCTCCAGTGTTTCCCCTTCTGTTGCACCTTTGGGTTAAGCATAAAAGGAATGACTAGCTTCTCCCACAAGTGATCTGCTGTCCCCCACATAGGGGATGGCTGGATAAGGAACAAAAAGCTTGGGGGTCAGAATATACAGTCTGGACAGCACTGCACACCTTGGCCACCAGAAGGACATGGCATTCTCCTCAGCTTTGAGGAAGCCTTGAGGCTTAAGCTTAATGTCTGTAGTGGCTAGAGGACACCCAGGAGTCAGGAAGAGGCAAAAACCAGAGTCCTCACCTCACTTGCAGGTCACTGTGGAAATCTGTGGAATGCACATACACCACTGAAGCAGATAAACTATCAGGAGATGAATATATATATATATACATATATATGTTTCTCTCGATTGAGGCCAGTGAAGAAGTTACTGGCTCAAAGAAAAGCAATGGAATTTCCCCATAAACCTCTCATTTCTCGCAGCAATGTTCTAGGATGGAAAGCAAGCACTCCTAAGGAGGCTGAGAACTGCCTGCCACAAGCTCTGTTAGCACAGCTCTGAGGCTGGCAAGAGAGCCTGTCTCGTCCTTCAAGACATCCTTAAAAGTAACACAGTTGGCTTACAAGACAAAGCAAATTTACAGTAATGCAAAGGRATAGTTTGACTAAATGCTGACAGAAGAAAATAAAGGCTGTTACACAACTAGCCAGAAACAAGGGGCACCATAGTCAAAATGGAAAAGCCAGGACCCTCCTCAGCCTGTGTTTGACCAAACCCTTAGGCCAGCCTGGCTAAACAGACTAAGTCTGTCTGCTTGTGCAATTTGAGTGAATAATGGTGACTGTTAGCTGACAGGTGGTACCTTATAAATCCAGCCTGTGCCAAATTCTCTGAGGAACTGTTCAGTACATACTGTAAGTAAATATGTAAGTTCTGTGGAGTAAGTCATTTACAACTCTGAACAAATTGTCCTACAATACCAAAAGCAGCTCAATATGATGATAATTTTCCAGAGGAAGAAAACTTTGGCTGAAATAATCTTTTAGACAAAGTTAAAAGCAGGACTTTTTGTAGGTCTAGAGCTGGGGTGATTTTTTTATATGCTTGCTAATGTGGCTAAAGTGGAGTGAAAAGCAAAAAGGGAAAAAAAGGGAGGCATGTAAAACATAAAAATGTAAAACCACTGGAGAAAAAGCATAGTTGTATAGTGGAAACACTAAAGAGATGGAGTTGGAGGTTTCTGTTAGATTTGTTCTGATACAGTACTGTTGCTTTAAACAGCCAGTTGCAAAATGGCCCAAAAGACCTTTCGGTTGAGTGTCATGATTTTCTACTTGATTCAGCAAAGATCAAGGCTGCAGTGTTCCAAGCCAGCTCCAGGCCCTCAGAGGGAGAAACAGCACATCAAACACCCACCTCATCTGTTTTTGCCATCAAGCAAAGAAAGAAGAGGCCACAAAGGACATGGAAAAAACATATCAGAAGGGCATAACTGAGCCTTCAGCTGTTCTTGTGTGTCAACCATAATTCTTGTTAGAAAAAAAAAACACGACAGATTTGGTTCCTGTGTAGAAACTACCCCGAACACTTTAAAAGGCTTGCTCTGAGTTTCCATGAATAGATGATTCCCAAGACTCCGTAAAAATTTAATCTGATTTTCAGACTGAATACCAAGTGAAGATTGGCAATAGAAATTGGCCCTAAAAATGAGAGAAAATGCTTTTACTGCAAGCAAGGTTTGCATCATTCAATGTGGTGGCCTTTGCTTGTCATGGTGGGCAGCTACATTTGAGGCATTGCTAACAGAGGCTTCAGTCCAGGACTGCTTGTGGCCTACTCACTGCACTTAAATAACACCCTGGGCATATGTTGGTATCTTTGAACAAAATAAGATATATTTACAAATAGGTTGGGATCAACCCAAAGCTGCTGGCCTGAAACTGCACCCAAAGCAATGGGGATTGTGTTAAAAAGAATGAATTTACGATYGGCACATATAACAGCAGGGAGGGAAATTCTACTTTTAGGATCTATGGACACCAGAGAGCTCCCCAGAGACTTCCAGATGTGCAGTTTTGAAGGACTTTAATCCTACCAGAAAAAGTTTTTCCTGATTTCTGGCAATATCACATAACATTTGCATAAACAATTTTATTTCAATGGTCATTGCATGATTTACTATTGAGAGATGAAATGGTTCTTTTGACTTTTTCTGTGTTAACTGACCAGGGCTGCAAACCTCATTTTCAATTAGACACAGATGCTACTGTTTATGGACTGGGTATTGATACAGGAATTAAAATTACTGAAGACGAGGACAGCCTATTAAGAGTCAAAGGTGAACTCTTACAGGAAAAATTACCTTATGTTCTGCAAGAGGTAAAAACTGTAGAATATGTTCACAGCTGCTTGTAGGAAAGAGGTCTCTGGTGGGAATGGACCAGCAGTGGTTCTTCAGATTCAGAACCAGAGGGGCAACTTACTTCCACCACAGACTGGAATAAGGGGAGCTATGGTTTTGTAGTAACCCAAAAGCATGGACTGAGGCTTTAACATTGACTGTATTGATGTCTTGTCCAAATAACTTCATTGTGGGATTGATTGCAAATGCCAGCCTGAACAAAAAAGGAGTAAAGAATTGATTGTTCGGGGCAATGAGCATGTTTGGGGAGAGGTGATTTTTTCCTCCTCGCCTGTATTTTTCAGAAGTGTTAATCCAGTGAAACAGTTGTTCCAGGGATTCCCAAGAAACTGAGTGATTCCCACAGAGGGAATCTGCTACCAGAGTACTGTGCCATTTGCATCAGCCATCCTGGAATACAATCTGTCCCAGTGTGAGTGAAAACTCCTGAGGTTTTTTTCACCTGAGTGAAAACTGCATTCACAGTGGAACGGCTCAGAGTTTACCATCAAGTTCTGTATAAAAGATGAAAGGAAAGCAGTAGATTATAAGATTTATTAGCTAGCTCTAGATCTACTGAAAAACAATGATGTAGTGCAATGTCATAATTTAAAAACTGCTGGAAATTTTGAGGTATGAATCTCCTTTGCATGTATTACAAATGAATGCAGAAGTTGCTAGGAACCATTGAGACATAGAAAAACCTCTCTTGAGTAGGATTTTGCTAAGCAGCTCTTCCTGATATTTTTAATAAGGGCTAGTATTTATTATTTGCTTGGGTATTTTGCAGTAGTTCCCAAAATTACATAGAGATCACCTGGGAAGGCATTGTCAGGGCCCTGATTGCACTAAAAAGTCTTAATGTCCCTGATTAGCCCCACCTGAGCCCTCTACCCACAACCCTTGAGAGACCAGGAGCTCTATTTAAGCTCAGCCTCAGCACTTCATTCTCTTTTTAATCTTTGCTGGAAAAGTTATAGGTTAGAGCCTAGCCAGATTTGAAGCTGTGCTCTGGCTTCCTAGCTTGACCTGAACCTGCCTCATCATCATAGTCTTGCCTTAGGACCTGGATTCTTCACTGGACTGGCCACCATCTCTGGATTTGTGGCTACAGGTATTCTGAAGTTCTGTGGGATGGGGCTTGGCCAGTGAGGYACCCGCCTTGGTGGCCCCAGCATTTCCCTTGGCTCACCTTCCTTTAGGAAATAGCCCTGCCCAGGTTGCTTCTTCACAGATACAAAGTAGTGCAGAGTGTAACAAAGAGGATTAATTAGAGATGAAATTTTGGGGTGGGTCATACACAGGACAGGGAAGAAGTTCTCAATTGAAAGTGGTTGAGTAGATTGTGAGACTCTAGGAAAAGTATTAAATACCTGCCATCTCAGTGCAACAAACTCTGATAAGATAGTGGAGGAATTCAGAGTGGATGCTGGCAGTTCAGCTGACTTTCTTATCAACAAGAGGCAGAAATTAGTGTTTTGTGCTCCTTTTGAAGCTGTAGGAGTGTGGGCTAGTGCTCCTCACACTTGATTGGGGGTTGAAGACTTTGGAAAATCTTCTACCTGGAATTTTTTGCGGAGTAGCAATTTTTTAGGTCATTCAGAAGCCCGTAATTCCAAAGGGAGGAAAACCAAAATGTCCTATGCTTGCTGGATATGTTCAAATACAGCCTATGATAAATGGGACTATCCACTACTGATGTTCTGAGTGTGTAAGCCAGAAGTACTCCCCTACTCTTGGGTGCGGGTGCTGTGCTGAGACAAGACCCAGAGCACAYGAGCCCTTCATTCAAAGGAAGCTTGGACTTTCTCAGCTGTGGAGATCAGGACTGCAGGGTGTGCCAGAGATGACTCTTTTTCAGTAGCAACAGTGTCATTCCTCAGATAAAGAGGATTTGTTAAAAGCATCTTAGGCCCTGCTTGATTTTACTGGATCTAAGATTGTTCCTAAGTTTCTGGCAAACTTTGGAGATTATCATGTCCTCCCTACAGAACACATCACAGATGGAACTACTTGGAACTGGGAGTTTGAGTCCCTATCACTGCTTTGTGAAGTCAATGCTCATTTTATCTGTGATAATCACTGAGCAGCTGAATGGTTTGGGGAACTTCCAGTTCAGAAGAATTCCTGAAAATATCTCACTTAGATTTGATTTGGACTGGAATCAAGTCTGAAAAGCCCCCTCAAATTTCCATTGAACTGCAAATCTTGCTTTTGAGCCAAATTTGATTGGAAAACTTAAACTGGCTAAACCTTGGATAGGGCCCTGCATGGATCTGATGTGAATGCAAGTAGTGTCACTGGAGATAATTTGGGGTTCAACCCTGGATATAAATTGTCATGTCCAACTGAGACCATTTCCAGGGTTAAGATTGTTCCTTTCCCTTTTTCATCCTAAAATTTGAGGGAGTACTTGTCAATCTCAAAATTGCATAGGCTCTTTCAGTAAGAAGCTGCTGCCCCTGCCCCCCCTTATTAGGACACAATGTGTGGGATGCCGCAGCCAGAAATTTCTGCTCGTATACTTGACACTTCTCAGGAGCCTTTAGTCATGTGTCCCTGCAGGTAGCCTGAAAGAGACCTGGGTAGGGACTGAAAAACTCCAAAGACAGGTGTGCTGAGCTACAATTTGGAGTAGCACATGAAAACCCCTAATAGATAGGATAATATCCAATAGATAGATACAATAGATCTATACTATAGAGAGCTGCTTAAAATTACGTAATTTGTATTGAATCCTCTAGAAATACTCCTTGACTTTCATTTCCTTTTGAAGGTGACATGTAGATGTCAACCTTCTTTCCTAAGCTGCTAGGGCTGTGAATTGTCTTGAATTGGATCCTAGAGCCTCCCTTATAATTCTAGTAAGCCATAAGGAGCTGTAAAGCTTCTCCAAGAAACACTACAGTAGAAGTGATGAAGATTTCAATCCAAACAAAGTTATTTGTCCAGAATCAAAGATACAAAGAGTCTTCTYTGAGTTCCCTTCTGCTCAGGCCAACAGGATGGCATCAGAGAAATAGCTGACCAACCAGTTCCTCCTCCAGCTGGAGCAACCTGCAATGGCCAAAGTTGTAAGTCAGCAGGTAGCAGGTGTTATAATACACGCGTGTAACTTGCTAAAATAATTTTCACAGTTCAGGAACTAGTTTCTTTTATTCACTGCATGGATCTTGTTTGTCATCTTGCTGCTTGCAAATGGACAGTAGGGAAGAAAAAAATGTTGGCACAGGGAGATGTGGATCCTTTCACGCTGAAGTTAAGGAATAGGGACAAGCACAAAGGAAAATTCCACAGTAGGAGCTTTTTTTATTCATGGTGCCAAGAAAAAGCATGAAAGATAATACTATGAAGGTTGGAAAATAGGAACCTCATGCCCCTGATGTTAGAACCTCGGAAATAATGTGTCAAAGATGTTGGAACATTTAGACTACAATCTTTTACTGTTTCAATGCCATCAACATGTTCTCGCTATTTTCTGAGACAGGAGATTTTATTGAGTCAATTTGTCTTCAACATGTTAAATGTACTGTGTGTAGGAGGGCAAGCTAACCTTATTTATAAAGTATTACAAGGGAGAATGCTAACTCACATTTGCACTCTTGAAAACTATATTTCTTCTGACAGAAAATACCACACATTCAACACCCAGGCAGATGTGAGAATACTGTTTCTTAAAGGAATGGCTTTAACAAAGAAGAAATATACTGGGGGGTAACCTGGTTGTGGGGTTGAAGATACACAGACACGTTTATTTGGCTCTTGTCACTTTGCTTAAACTGCTCTCAGACCAGATACTCATCCATCTTCCCTACACAAGTTATCTCTCAGAATAAGACCCTAAGATACCTTTTCTTGCTGATCCTGAAGTATTGGTCCCCTTTCTGCTTCATGCATTGCTTTAATCTTCTCAGCTCCATCTTTTTTTACTTAATTTTTTGTCACTCTTTGTGATGTACAGGAAGAATTTTTTCTCTTTTTCTGCCTTATTGTTAATTTTGTTACCCCTTTCCTGCAGGTTTTGATAGAGAAAATGATACTCAACCCTTTGCATTTTGCTTATCTTTAATCCTGGCCACTTTATACCTGCTGTGTGACCCCAAGGGTCTCAGTTGTCCAGTCTGGTCCTTCTGACTGAGTTGGCTTTTTGTCACTGGTAAAACCTGTGCAGTACAACATCCCTCTCTGCTGCTGTACATACTCAAATCCAGCTGGAAGTTGGACTACTTTGTGCTAATTCCATATTTTGCAGCAATATTCAAGAGACACCACCTCTCTAAGAATTGCTTCTGACTGAGGTGCTCTTCCTGCAAGGGATCTCCATAGTACTGAACTTCTGTGGCTGTTCTTTTCATGTCCCCTTTCCCACTTGGCAGCTGCCAAACACCTTTGGTATTTTCCCTGTTACTTCTCCTATATGCCTCTTTCCTGTACACACACAGAGCTGAGATTGTGACTGTGTGTATTCCTGTACCTACGTTCCCTGATATTTTCCTGCAATCTGTTTGAGATCAGTGGTTGTTTATTTGAAACTTCACCCTGAAAATCTAATTTAAATATGTGCTCTTTACATTTTTAACTTTAGCCCTTTTCATTTCTTCCCTGCACAGACTTCYCTTCTCAAGGCAGATCATTCCTCCAGTCTCATCTTTTTCAACCCTTTTTGTTTTCTAAGCAGCTTTGTATTTCCTCCACTTTCAATGGCTGTTGGTCAAACCTCAACACGTACATTTCTGCAGAGTAGTCATCCTATATAATTAAAATATCTAACAACACTTTTACCACTTAGCAAAGGTAGGTTTGGTAATATTTCTAGATGATTAATTAATCCTTAAATGCCTTCCTGTTTCTGAGAGGGATGCCATATGTTTGACTTTCTCCCCTTCAAGCAGAGGTGACATAGCTGCTTTTGCTAATCATGTGAAAGGTGGTATCATATGCAGAGAGAGGATAACAAGCAGGCTGAAGCCAAACAAGTCTAAGGGGTTCACAACTTGAGAGGCATGGTCTGACACCTCTCTCCTTTTCTTCCCCACTCTGCCAAATATTTCTTCAAAACATGACTGGCTTCTTCTCTTGCTAAAATAGGGGTTCTTGCCATACTGTGTCTTATGTCATAGATACTACAATCTGTTCTCCTTTGGCTTTATAACAGTAACCTTGCTTATTCAAGCTAAGCCACTAGAAGCCACAGTCCTTGGATGTCAGTCCCAAAGCTCAGTCTCTCTTTCCCTCTCCACTTTAAATTGTTGTATCAGTTTTCACATTGAGCAGAACGTCATCAGTTGYCTTTCAGCACTTAGTGCCTATCTGGTGACATTTCTGTCAGCTTGAACCCAGAAAACACTCTGCTTCTACAAACTGGTATGGACCACCCTCCTTCCCTGCTCTCTTAAACCAAGCCCATGTGCCTGGAACATTGTGCTTGATGTTGTGCCTTGCAGCCTCACTTAGCAGCTGCACTGCAGTAATCTCATTCTTCTGAATCTTGCCATTAACGATATTAAATGTCCCAAATAAACAGTCCAGCCCTTAAATATCAAAACTAGGCTGGTGCTTTATGGAGATGTACATCTTATTGTTCACTGTGGTGTCTCAAGGAAGAGCAATTCTGACTGAAAACTTTGTCATGGTTGAGATGTTTGCATGGTCACTCTTGCACACATGGATACTTGACATCTAAAAATATTGTAATCTAAATAACCCTCTTTTCCTCAGCAGAGATAGTTGTAATGTTTCTGGTCACTCAATTCACTAATGCTTGAAAATTTTGGTTGATCTGGAACCTTGCTGCCTGGCAAATTTGGTAAAAACTGTTAATGACTTGTGGAGGTACTCTGGAAGAGATAGATGTGCATGTGCACACTGAGAACATGATTGCACAAGTGAAAACCCTAGAAAGAAGCTTCTAATGTTTCTGGACATGATTTTTATCTGTTTTATTGTTACACACCCTGTTTATCTCCCTCACTGACATACTGATAATGTTGCCTCACTTTCTACTGTTTTCATTGGGGGTAATACTTTCTTATACCAGCACTCCCTTAAGTTTCCATGGGTTTAAGGTTACAGGTGGCATGAAATTTCCTCCTGTCTTCTGTGGCTCAGATCATCACCTGCCAAAACAGGCCTGCAAAAATACCATGTGTATGTATCCTGTGAACACATAAAATAATGTATGTAAACTGCTTTCAAGGAGCTCTACAAGTTTGTGGGTTTGAAGATATTTTAACTTAGCACAAGGCAGTTGAAAAAACAGTTCTGTACCAATGTGTATAGATGGAGAAGCTGGATACTTCTCTCAGTTTTATTGAGTTTCTTGAAAGAACAAGGAGCTCTGGTTGCAGAGGCCACATCTGTATCTGGATTTTGGACAGTGGCAAGCGCTCAATACAGTTATTGGTACACGGGCAGGCTAATTCACAAATAGGGATGCCTTAATAACTTTTCTAAACTCAGAATTTGGGCACTCTGTTAAGGTCCTCTAGGGTTCACACAATGTGAATCCATTTGGCAAAAATGTTGGGAAGTTTATAAAAGTGAGACTAAGCAAAAATAAATAAACTCCCAGTCAACTACCAAAACTCTCACTTGAGACCTAAAATTTGGATATTATTCAAACCACAAAGCAAAATGGGCTGAGAAGCACACTTGTAGCTGTTGAAACAAGTCTGGAAGTTGGAAGAATCTCCACTTAGTTTCAGTGATGCAAATCCTTTAAAAGGCAAGAGCTCAGTGCACTGAATCAGGAAATATTTGAGTTATGCCTCTAAAGTGGATGAAATGACAGTGGCATAAAAATATCTTTTTGGTAACTGATGGTGTTAGGGTTATAGCTAAAGTGTACTTGCACTAAGAATGCATGACTTCTAATGGGACAATACAAAATGAGGTCTGTTCCCACACTGTAACCTTCATGTTTTTGGACTTTACTGTGAACGTAATGAATTAGACCTAGGTTTGTCTAAATCTGAGCAATAACAAGTGAGGTACTTAAAATTCAGGGTAAAAGAAGAAAACAAGATGGAGTTGCAATGTCCCTGTAAGCTCTATGGAACAGGCTCTAATTCTTCTTTCTCAGGACTTGCACCATGCCCAGATTAATAGAAGGACCCTAATTAAGGATCTGGAGCAAGAGAATAGAAGATTAATTTATCTTCAAGAGACCCAAATCACAAAGCAATAGCATCTAAGAGGAAAATGTCATTAAACATGCTGCAAACATGCTGAAATTAAATCTGCTAAGGGGATGCTTAGTCAGAAGATTTTACAAAGTTGGGTGCTTTGTCCACAAAATTCCTACTACATTCTGCATGTATATTAGGCAATGATTTGCAGCTTCCTAAATTTGTTATTTGTTAAATTCTTTTCCTAATTACTCTCCTAATTTTGTTTCATTACTTCCCACACTGTTAAACCACATAAAAGAACACCTACAAAGTGAATTGTGTATATTACTATCCAAAAAGAAAGTATAAAAAAGCCCCTAGACCTGTTAATTCTGCAGCTGCTGAGGCACCTGTGCTGTAGCAAAGTCACCACAGAGGAAGATTTTCTGGTCTAGACTCAGTTCCACCAATAAGTGATTCTGGATGCAGCTTTCATTGATGTTAACATTAGAAGTCAGTGTTTAGTGACTTGTTTTGAGTCATGAAATCTTCTGCCTTGATTTACTTTGACAAAAAAGGAACTGAATGAAGAATAGAATAAATAAGCTTTTTTTCCCTGAAAAAAACAATTCTAGAGGGATGACGAAAAAGAAGAATAAACAAACTACTGGGAGAGGGAAAAATATATCTAAATTGCAGATTTGAGTTGCTACACAAAGGATTTCTAAGCGATGCTCAGATGTGTCCTTAAACATTTTCTTGTACCTAAAGTCCCTGTGAGGTAAACCTGAGTTTGTACTTTTGATGCTTGGTTCTGGAGACGTTAATGGGTTCTCTGCTTTCCAGAAAAAGCCCTAAGTAGAGAGAAGATGATTTTTTGGAATACACCTATCTTCAAATCTCCTTTAATATTTTTTCTTTTTCTCCAAAACTGTCCTAACCATTAAACTACACAACACCAAATAATAACCTCAAACTTCATTTAAACAACTTTCCTTTTGAATCTGGCCACTTCTTTCCAAATCTTCATCCTTCTGAAATAAAACAGTTCAGGTCAAACAAAATGTTTCCTTGCACTTGAAAAGGAATGTTTTCCCTTTCCTTAAAGCTGAAAGTGTAACTGTGGGTCATTCTGAAGCCAAATGTATATTAGATTCAGCTACCAAAATAATTTATTAGCACAGCTCTATGGCAGGGTGTTTTTCATGGCAAATTAACAACTCTAGTGTGCCTTAGGACCTTTGGATGAAAGGGATTATACAACTGGAAGGGATCATTAGGTCTATTTAATTTGCCTTTAGTAAAACGATGGAGGAAATAATCAGCATATTAAACATACATGAAATATTTTTGGAATGTGTAGTCTGTTGGAAAGGAATGAATAGTTCGTGTTATTAGCTGGAAAATGAAGTATATATAATCCACTGTGTGTGGCTGTCATCAAATCCCTACCAGGAGTGCAAGACTAAATGTGCTATTTTTACCTTCTTCTTTCCTGCTTTGTTTGTGGCTTTGGCAGAACAAAAAAAGATGTGGATAAAATGAGAGAGATTGTTTTTCATGTATCATGATTGCATTTGAGGTGCTGTCTTCAGCATGAAGACACAATACAAGCTTTTCATTCATTATTTGCATTAGAGTAGGGCATGGAAGCCTAGGCTGGTATCAAAACTCCACCTCTAGGCACTCTGTGCTCGTGGGGAGGAAGGGTCTCTGCATCTGAGGAGTTTATGATAAAACAGCTGTGGCAAACGATGAGGGGTGAACAAAGCCACAGAGAAGGAACCCTGTATTCACCCCGCACCTGGGACATCATGCCAGGGCTTGCTTTCTGCCCTGCTGCCTCCTCTGATCCCTAATGGATGTGCATCCTTATTGGAAGAGTGCGATACATGAGTCACTACAAAGTGCACACATACATACCTGTGCTATTTTAACTTTATTGTGACAGAAATTTAAAAATAAATATATTCCTTTCACCTCCCAAATGTGACCTGGCAAGAACATTCATTTTAAAAAGCTGGTGGTAATGCCATACAAGATATTAATCAGCCTTCAATCCATACCCTTTGTAAGAGAAAATGGGATGGTACATGCCTAGTCTTATTTTATTGCAGTATTTTAACAACAGATGCAATGCTGCCTTTGTTATTATCCTTTATTCCTCAGACAGTGTTCCCCCTCCTAATTATTACTTGTCGTCTTCAGTAAGATTGAGAAATGGCATTTTTTKAGCTCAGGTAAATATCAAAGCAATCTTACTTGTAATGACAGAGCTGCTTTCACTGGGGAGTGAAGTGTAATGAACTAAAAAAGGAATTTAATATGCTTTCCAAATTAAATAATGTATTAATTTCTGCTGAACAGTGGTCCCCAGCCCCCTTGAAAACAGCGGGTCTTGTATAAATACCTGCAAAATTTGAGGGTGGTTTGGCAATCAGTAGCCAAGAAGCAAAAGGCAGATCAGGGCTGTCTCCTTCAGCTCAAAGTTGCCCGTGATACCCACGGGGTGGCCTTTGCCCAGGGCTCTGTGTGGGCGCTGGGCTGTGTCCTTTGTCTCTCCTTTCCTGCTGGCAGTGGAGGACTGGACTGTGCCCATTCCCACTGGGTGAGCTCCAGGCTTGCTCTCTTGCCATCCATCACAACGTGCAGCATCTTCCTTGCTGGAATCAGGATTTTACCTCCCCCTCAAAAATGGCCGAGTTTCAGCTTTTGTGATAGCAGAGAACTGTTTGAATATAGAAATTCTAAACGTTTGAAAATCAAAGGCATATTAAAAAACAGGCAATTTCTTTTTAGTGTTTCCTTAAGGCAGATACTCTTTTGTTTCAGGTACGTGTTTATTTAAAAGGAATGGGAGAAGATAAGGAACTCATTTAGCTCAGCAGTTTTAACCTCTCGGAGAATTCTTTAGGATTGTGCTGAAAAATCAGTGCATTGAATGATTTTTTTTTTTCCTTGGCAACATTATTTTTTTCCTATCTGAAACATAATTTTTTACTTCAGAAAAGGAACAAAAAAATTCCAAACAATTTTAGGTAGAATTTAGTGATTACTCTCTGTAGCATGGCTTAAGGTCATTAAAAGCAGCATTTCTGAGAGCAAGTGTGGGCACAGAAACCTGTATTCCACTGCTCTCTACAGAATAACCATAATTAAGGCATTCTTATCTARGTAGAGAGAAATAGACTCTCAGAAGTGTTAAGAAATAAAGGAACAGTCCCTGAAACTGAGAAATTTCCAGGCTATTGCTGATACAGTGGAACTCACAGAGCTGGCCAGAAATTTGTTGTTCAAGAACTACTTTTTAAAAAAATTATCTAATTTCGTTCATTAAACTGAAATCCATTTCATTTAAATCAATACTTAATGAGTGAAATCATCTTTTTCACTCCAGGAAAAAAAAGCAAGGATGCGCTTCACAGGCTTGATTTTTCAGGTGTATAACATTTCTCTGTATATTTACTCCTCTTTTTTGAAAACAAGTCAGTAGTACTCATAGAGATATTTATTTTTTTAGACCGAGGTGACAAAATATCTTTTTTATTTTCATTAAAACATAAACAAGAAGCTGTTTGAATCAGAACTCAGAAACAGCTATTCATCACGGTTTTCGAAGTAAAAGAYTAAGTTCTCCTGCACCACAACGATGACTCGGGGAGTGCTCGAACATTCACACGTTCTTCCTAGTATTTGGAATCAAGGTCAAAAATAAGAATATGTTTTAAAAAAACATGTTATTTAAGACTTTTTTTTTTTTTTTTTGGAGAAGGATATTGGGAAGGTATTTCCTGTGAGGTCTGCTGACCTTCAGTTTCCTTTTACACTCCGCTTTTTACTCGGTTTTCGCCCCGCTTTGCCCCGGGCCCGGCCCCGTCCGGCGGCGGCGCCTGAGGCGGCCCGGGCGGGGCGGGGGCGCCCCCTCGTGGCAGGCGGCGGGAGCGGCCGCTCGGCCTCGCCCGGCCCGGGCCTTCCCCTCACGGAAAGGCCGCGAGTGGTGCCTGCCGAAGGAGCGCTCGTTTGGGTGTTGGCGTTGGGACGTTCTTCACCGAAAGGGTAGCGAAGCGTTGAGACAGGCTGCCCAGGGAAGGGTTTGATTTGCCAACCGTCAGAGTGTTCCAGAAACTCGTGGATGTGGTGCTTAGTGTCTGCTAAAATTCACAACGCTGCAGGTTTATGTCCAAAAGGGAGACAGAAGAGTTATTCGAACATTATTCGAATGAAGGAAGAGGTCATGGGATCTCTCAAATTGTTGGGGGATGCAGCCCCCTTTTTATCCTCATTTCCCAGACACATTACCCTCTTCCTTCCCCGCTGACTGAGGTATGTGGAAAGTACAGGTTTCCCAAATCACCTCCTCTGTGCCCCCCTCTAATGTGCACTGCCCCCTTTTTTTCCCTCTTATAACAAAACCCTATTCATAATTCTCTTAGGTCTTTGGTTTTTTTTCTCTAAGTTGAGGAATTTTACTCAGCATTGGCTAAGCAGCACTCTGTGTCAATTAGCAATATTTTCTAGAACTGACAGTTTCTTCCATTAGTTCCCTATCTGCAAGTTCCTGGCCCTATCTACAAACAGATTGCCACGGTTTGTTTGTAGCACATTCACCTTATCATTTCATTAGGGACATGCTCTGGTGGTGGGGCTGTCATTGAGAGGTTGCTGGTTGGACTCAATGACCTGGGAGGTCTTTTCCAACCTTACTGATTCCATGATCAGCCACCAGAAAATGACCAAAAGTGCCATGTTTCTCACAGCTCTGCTGTCCTGGCTTTGGCAGCCCTGCAGGGAGAACCTTGCTAAGCTGTACTGCCTGCCCTGTGCTTTCCTGAAGTTTCCTCCATGGGACAGCTGTGCTCGTCCTGATTGCTCAAGTACCACTTAGCTAAAAACTGGTAGGACCGAGAAGGTCCCCAAGTAAATCACCCATGTAGGCAAAGCAAGAAACTGAGCTGTTTCCTTTCCCTCCCTAAAAATAAGAAAGGGGATAAATGAGCTGTGTGACACACAGGCTACAGCCTGAACGTGTTTCTCCCTTTTTCTTTCAGGCTAACTGGAAAATCTGCCTGCTTCAGGCATTTTCCCACAGATTTGTGGTTGGATGTTTGCCTAAACCATGGGCTCTGTGTTCAGCTGGGGTCTAACAGATTGTTATATATGGGAATAGGGTCTTGTGGAAAGAAGTCATGTTTGTCCTGTTTCCAAAGAAAGGAAATATATGGATCCTTTATCTGTTTCAACTTTTCAGGTAACCATGTCRTAGCTGGGAGAGTGAAGGGGATGATGACACTGCTCAGATCCTCAACCCTGGAAACCTTAAATATGCACTGAATATTTCTGCTGAAGACCACACAACACACTCTTATATTATTTCATCTCTACACTCTATCAATTTCTTGATCCTCATGCCCTTTGTTTTTAATATTTAGGTGAAAATGCTAAGCAGAGTCTGACCTGAGACTGAAGAAACACCTGTGTCCAGGCAGTGATAAGTAGGTAGGTGGAAAATAACAACACAAATTGTTCATTCAATCTATTGATCTGTCATTGGGTGGCATCTTCCAGGTCATTCATTAATTACTGATGTGGCCTCAGAACTGATGCATTAAAAGATAAATACTTTAYGGGGGGTTTTTTTAAGGTTTTGAGAGAGTGTTGGAGGTTCTTTGGAAGAAAAAAAAAAAAGTAAAAGGAACTGTTGACTCATTCAAAAGAGTAATATTCTTTTATTCCTGCTTTTGTAGAACTTTCCCATTCTTATTCCTTACCCACAGGTGAAAAAGGGAGTAAACATCAGAAAACACCAAACCAGTTTTTCTCCATAATTTATATATTCCCTTGGAAAAGTGAATTGCCCACTTAGTTTTACTTGAAAGGTGTTCCATCTATTTTTTTTTTTTAATGGAGAATGGATGAGAAGTAAGTTAATAAGCGGGCTTCTTTCTCCTTACTTACATTGTCCTTTTTATTCCATGGAAGAAGATGGTTACAGAACATTTCTTCCCACACACTCTTATTTTGAGTTCTATGCCCTTTTCTTTGAGAAGAAGGGGTTTAGAGATCACAGAACTGAAATAAATCCCTCCAAAAATCTTTTTTTTTTAATATTTCTTCCTGTGAGAAAGACAGGAATGCAAGGCAGCAAATAACAGAAGTGTTTTCTTTTAAAGGTGGTACTAGGAATTAAAGTAGTGCTTTTCTTAGGATTAAAAATCATTTTCCCTTCCCCTGAAGTGTCTGTTGGGGTTTTCAAAAGTCGTTTCACTTTTTTAGTGAAAAATCTGAAAACTGAAGTTTTGTCTTAGAGTTTCAACAGAGGGAGGGAAAAAAAAAGTGAGAAATTTGGCAGAAACAAATATCCTGCCAAAGAGCTTTCATAGTTATATGAAGTGGAAAATGGAGCCATTGCTGGTGCTGCTGTTTCTTGCTCAACATACATGTGGTCTGCATGAGAAAATTCACATTGGTAGGGTGTAAATCAGGCGAGATCCAGTGTCCTCCTGACCCTTTCTGGAATTAGGAACTCAGTGGGGCTGTGGTTTCTRGGTAAAGCCTGTGTTCCAGGACTGTCCAGGTCAGCTTTAAACATGAGGCCATCCTAGACAGAACAAGTGGCTCCCTGTGAGGATATGCCACCCTCACAGGAATGAAAAAGAGAGCAGGGTAAGGGAGAAGCAAATCAGGAAATAATGCTTGCTCATCAGCGTCGTCAGAAATATGACAGTTACGTACAGATTGAGGCTCTTTGTGCCAAAAAAGCAATCTTATATTTTTAGGAGTTGATAATTTTTCAGCCTGCGGCAACATTTAGTGCTAATAAAACAAAATATTGTGATTATTTGAAGATTAAGCTACTCCTGCCGGTCGATTGCTCAGATGTCTCCAGAAGCATCTTCCAAGCTCAGTGATGTCCTTCTCTGTGTTATTTCTCAGTGAACTAGGCATGCCCTGATATGTTTCAAGCCACATGGGAACGATGTGACAGAAAATGTCTAGGGGGAATTATTGCTGGGAAAACCTAATCTTAATGATATTTCATTACCTGTTGGCGGGTCATATGCTGTGGCTTTCTGCAGTTTTCGAGATCTTTTGTAGAGCTKGAGTGTGAGGCAATGATCTCACAGTTTGTGCTGGCCTGAGAGGGCACACTGTCCACTTTGTAGAGGGCAAATGACACAAATCCCCATTAAACCTGCATTCTTGTGGACTCACCTTATCATGATTCTTGGACAAGTGCCCCAGAGAAGCTAAAACAATCAGTGGTGTATTGTCCTGGATATGTTTAGTAAGCTGGTAGGCTGAACACCCAGTCCRTGCTCATGCAGTTGTTATTAATCCTGTATAATTCCAAGCACATAAATCAAGAAGCTCTCCTGGGTTTCCTTTATAATCTCCAGAGGAAGGTTTCTCCCACCCATCCCCCCTGAATGTAATTCAATTCTTAAGTAAGGAGCAGTGCATCTCCAGAGGATGGTTAAGCTTGCTCAGATGAGATGGAATCAGATCACCATCTCTTCTTTAATAGAAATGCCAGGATAGGCTCCATTGCACCTGGATCACATAGCAGTGAGTGCCAGCTGCTGAAGAAATTTGGAAAGTAGAAATATAAGACGAGGAGCAACACAGATCTAATCAGTCCTTTCAGTGCTGGAGAAGGGCAGGCAGGGCAGTGCTGACCCTGACATGATCTTATTCTGGCAGGCAGTGCTTGCTGAGTCAGCACTGGCTCATGTCTCCTCTAGTGCTGGCCAAGGAGTGCCACTGCTTCCCTGTCTTCTCCCTGCACAGTCACCTGTGCTGCTCTCTCCAGAGCTTCCCTCCCTGCAAGAGCCTTTTCCAGAATGCCTTGGTATGCTACTGTCTCCTGTATTGTATTCCTCCTTCAGTGAAGCATCAGAGTTATTTACCCCCACACCTCCTCTGAAGTGGCACAGAAGAGAAGCACAAATTGTTGGGCTCCACAGGGGTGAGGGAGACCCAAAGTGGAAGCTCCATTTACAGAGCAGTTGAACCCACTGGCAGCACTTTGCTGCTTCCCTTCCTGCACTAACTAGAGAGCAGGTTTGGGGCTAAAACAGTAGAAAAATAACTTGTTTTTTCTTCTTCAGCTTAGTATAGCAGGATGTGGTTCCTTGATCAGTCAAAGTACAGCCTTGGCCACTAGACCAGCAACAGGTACAGCCCTCGGACCTGTGCAGCACCCACAGTTCTTTCATGACCCTCCCCCCACCCRTGTCCTTCAACAGCATCCGTCTGTTTCGCTCTCGTGCATTGTTTGTGCTTTTAAACCCAGCAGATAATTAGAAATACTCTTGCAAATTAATTTGAACTAAAAATGCTGTTGCACTCGATTCTGGTTTCAAAAGGAATTCTAGTTAAAGCATCCCAGCTTCCACAGGGAGGCAGCAGAATACCTGACAATTTCTTTGCAACTTTAAACTTGCTCATTCTTCTAACAAACTTGCTTTTTCTTCTTCTTTTAAAGATGTCTTTGACCCTGTATATATATTGTTTGGATTAAGAGGTTTTAAGAATTCGAAGTTCAGATGAAAATTCATTTTTTCATGCCAAAATCAAGCTTGCCAAGATCAACATTCCCCTTATTTCCCTCTGAGCTGCCACCAAAATGATTTACAAGTTATATAAGAGCCAATTTTGAAAGAAGTATGCTTTTGATTAGAAACTAAAAATCAGGGTGACTCTTTTGAGACAGTGTAGTTACACTCTGTCAGAATTTCCATTTTTTAAGGGATTTATCACCTCAGGAGAAGAAAGCGTTCTACTCCACTGAAACTTGGAATTTTAGTACTCAATACTAAAATATAAAAGAAGTAGAAAATAATACTATAAATTCCAGCATTTCCAAACCAGGCATTCAAATATCATGGAGCAGACCTCCACCCTGCCCCCTAATTATGTTTTTGGCTTAAAAAAGGTGAAAGTATTAAAATATTACAAACAGGGTTTTTTGCTTGTCTTCCGCCTTGTGAGACTTTATGATCTCTCTTTTCAAAATCTTTCTTTGCGACCACAGGGGCTAAAAACATTTTGCTTTTTCCCTTTTTCTAAATGGGAGTAGAGATTTTTTTCACATGCTTGCATGACCCTGAAAGGTGAACTTTGGAAAAAATTTTCAAATACCAAAACTTCATATCTTCACTAAAYTCAGCTACATGTAACTTTTCTGAGCTGCCCATATGCTTACAGTAGCTTGTTAGGGAASAGAGTCAGAAATGTTCTAAATCAGAATGGATAAGCCAGGAATATTTAAATTATCTATTTGCTTCAGTCATAATAGTCATAACTGGTTAAATTTAGATGTGCACTTCAGAGAAAAGATAGATTTTCACATTGATTTGTTTTGGGCGGTGGGGGGGGGGTTGGGTTTTTTGTTGTTTTGGGGGGGATTAATTTTTGGGGGGTTTGTTGGTTGGTGGTTTTTTGTTGTTTGTTTGTTTGGGGTTTTTTTCAATGCAAGTAAATTCATAATTTCTAACTTTTAGCTTTATCTACAGAAGAGGTGTCTCATTGCTAGGAGCAGCACACATTTCTTTCATACTGTCCTGAAACAGATATCAGTCTGCCTCTGAATTTCACTTCACAGGAGACATCCCAAATAAGCTTTTTCAACTCCTTTACTCCATGTATTTGCAAAAATACCACTCTCATGAGGAGTCTCTTAATTGATCCAGGGTTACAAATTCTATGTTCCTGGTGAGACTGGGGGTTTTAGACTATTGTCACAGGTTCACTGACTTGACATCTTTTTTTGGCTCTCTCCAGGAGACTGGATCTTGCTCACCTCATGGTCATTCCTTTGCAGCACAGTGCTAGATTTGGTTTATTCAACCCCTGTCTACTTAGGAAAAAGGAAGAGGAATATTTTGTATGTTTCTGTCCCTCAAAATTCTRTTGAAAGTAAAAGCCTTAAAAATTCTAGTGTGTTTTTTACCATGCACAGATATTTTCTTCATGTCCTTTTTCATTGATCCACCCAAACAATGAGTTCCATTAAAAAAAATCTGGTGAAACAAGTGAAAGGTAGAGAGAGATAGCGGTAACTGCGTTCTAATGAACACACGTAAGTCAGGGAAAGCACCAAAGAGTGGCTTAGAATCATAACCAAGGGAGACTGAACCTGTAACCTCGAGGTAAAAAGCTCCAGAACTGGCTACCAGAGTTGTGAGCTGTGTAATCCCTCTGGAGCCTGGTTATAGGCAGAAGATGGATGATACAATTTGAATAACTGCCAATGTCAGGCTCTGGTGAGGCACTGGGTTCCTTCTCCAGCCCTAACATCGCTCTCTCTGCTTTGGAGGTGCCTCATTGCCATTGTAAGCTGCTGCCCTGAGCCAAAGGGCAGGGTTAGAGGCCCCGGGGGAGATGGATGGTGTGGCATTAGGAAAGAGCCAAAAGAAAGCTCCAGCTCCRTGGTCAGTGACAAACACGAACTGAAAGACTGGGCACAGCCTAGTAGTAGTTAAGAAAATACCCCAGAATACACCTAATTTCCACAGCAACAGCTGGAAGAAGCCACCAAACTGTCAGTCCTAGTCCATGACCCTGGGAGTGCTTTAGGTCTCAGACCCTGATGGGGCCTGTCCAGTCCCCAGGGAGACAGGACAATCCTCAGCCTCTGCCTAGAGGCATTGATGGGACTTTGATACTGTGATCTAAGAGGAAAAACAGCTGCTGGGCATGGAGGGTGTGAGTCTTTCTAAGCCTTTGGTTCCTCCTCAGTGTAACTGATGATCTCTATTTTGCAGGATTGCTGGGAGGGTGAATGCATTAGTCACTSTTCCGATGAACTACAGGGATGGCTGTTGTCAGGTAATTTATTAACAGTCTCTCTTTCTTTGCTGCTTTTTTTTCTCCAGTGTTTGGTATTGGTATCATCATGGCAGGTCCTCCTGGTATTCACAATTACATTTAAAATAATCATATTATGATTAAAAAGCAAATGTGCATCAGAACCTGAATTCAATAGGGCCACAGAAACATAGGTCCACTGTGTTTCAGCAGTAATGGAGAGCCAAGAACCTGACAACAGGACATCAATGAAGATTTTTCTGATGTTTTCTGTTAAATAGATTCAAAGGCTCTGATTCAGGCTCAAGAAATTCATCTGCCTTTAAAATTAGCTGATCTATTTTTCACATCATAGCTGCAGTGTTTCTGTTCTCTGCCCTCCCTTTCACTTCATATGTAACCACATTTTGGTGGTAGATGAAGTGATTCCTATATATAGCACCCAAAACACTTTGTGATCCTTTCAGGGAATAAGTCTCAGATATACCAGATATTTATTTAGCACAGTACTTTTTAGTAGGATCACAGACAGGAGCACAGCCCTGGAGCATAGCTCCAGGACCTGGCTTCAAGCTCAAAGCTGAACCTACTGAATGTGGCTTGACCAGAATGTTTGCATAGTAGACATGCTGAGAGAAAAAAACCAATTTTGTCTGCATCTTTGTTGCAGCAATGAKCTCCTCTCCTTGGATTGATTGCAGTTTCCAAGGAGGCTGACAGTTCTGCCCATTTCCATAGGAAAGGAAATACCAAAGAGTACACTCAAAGGAGACCCTTTCCAGGAATTTAGGATTTGCTATACCTATCAGGTCAGATATCCTGTTCCTAGCAGCTGTCAGGACATGATGCTTCAAAGRAAGTTGGATGAGTTAGCGTAGCCAAAGCATGACTGACTAAAGATGGAGAGAACTGAGGTAAGCATCTCTCTGCAGTGCAGGACTCAGCGTTCTGCCCGTAGGAGGAGATCTGATTACCCCTGGCTTAGTGAGTTGTATAGCTGTAATRTTAGTAGCAATCATATTCAGGCTTCTACGGCTTTGCCAGGTCACTACATTGTCCCTTTCAGTTACCTGTTCAGCATCTGCTATGTTTTCCAAAGGTTTTACAACCAATATAGGGTACAGCTCAATGGGGAGACACAATGTAAGTTTGTGTGATTATTCTGCAATGTACTTTCTGCTGGGGCCTGATTTTTGAAACAGATGGAAAGTGGGCAGAGAGCTGAAAGCCTTAAGACCACTCAGCTTCAGCTGCTTTCCTGCCCACCAAATTACAAGGTCAGGCCTTCCATAACACTTCTGAAAAGTGCCATATGCTAGAGATACCACCAGTTCTTTCAAGTGTCTATTGACTTCAGAGGCCAGACATCTTAAATTACCCTCCACCAAGTGTGCTACTGARGCTTCACAACACCAAGTATTCTAGTCCATGTATTCTTTCAAAGTGCCTCATTTTTTGAATGCTTACAGCATTATCTAAATTTGTCATCCAGAGCAAATGGACTTAAGGTTTTCTAAATTATCTGAAAATTAGGAATTTGCTTACCTCTCATCTGCCTTCCCCTCTTCCTTGGAAGTCATAAATCATGTGGTGTTGTGCCCCTGGTGCTGTTTCCTTGCTTTTAGGAATAGGTTGACTTGAAAGTAGATTGATAATTTAGTCACACTTATCTTTAATTATCTCTGCAGAAAAAGGATCCTTGAAAATGTTGAGTAGGTAAATAAAACAGAGAAATAGTGACTTATTTCCTACCTTCCTCAAATTGTATATGTTTTTTCTGAAGTTAGGTACAGTAGAAGGAGAATATTTATTTTAATATTTGTTGTGGAAAGGTAGGAAATTAAAGAGACTATTATTCCAAATAATTTCATTTTAAAACAGAACATTCCTTCTCCAAATCTCTTGAGGTATCGTACATATCCTTTAGCATAGGAAAATCAATAGATAAAAAGGTTCCAGTTCAGTTTCCCTTGGATGTGATCAAGTACATTCAAATATTGAATGATAAATAGGCTAATTTACACATCTGCCAAACTGGCATTAGCATTTTACTAACTCCCTGTAGTGTCATGAGGTTTAATTAATGGTTGTAAAGCACTCCTCTGAATGAAAGGTATGACTTTTTACATTTGAGATTATGTAGATCCATAAGTTTCTGCTGTATTTGTAACAGCTGTCTAGAAGACTAATGGCTTTGCAGATTTACTGCTGTGCTCTGCTGCTTTCTGCTAGACTGCACTTTTTGCAAGTTTAGTACTGGTAGTAACTTTCAGAGATTAAGACCAATCCCAAGTTTGTTTTCAGCTGAAAGACATCTCTGAATTGTTCAAGGCAATTTCCTTGCATTCTAGTACCTGTAACTTACACTGTGTCAAATTAATAAAAAGTGCACCACATTATTAAAAAGAATGGTGGTTTTCAAGTAGCTGGGGAAAAAAAATGTCAATTTATGCAGCCTCAATGAGACAACCCAGTGAAGAAGTGACACCTTGTCTGACTGCAGCATCGCTAGGGTGGCTGCAGGAGCAAGGTAACATGCACTGACATCTCTACAAACAGATTTAAGAAGATGGGTAAAGTGACAATTCAAGATATTTGTGCTGTTCTTATCTGAAGGCTCTCTCTCGATTTCTGCTTTAGCTCAATGTGGTCTTGCATGTCACCCCCTTGAGACTGCCCAGAGTATTCCACTAGTTCTAACTAAAGTTCATGATGGGACCATCTTATTGAGGTACAAAGGACTTTTTTTTTTAACTCCTTTTCCTCTGCTCTGCTCTATCAGTGTGTCTCCTGCTAATTTGGTGTAACTGYCCTTTGTGGGTAGTGGGAAAGAAAGAGATGAGAATGAATGCGTGCCCTTAACTTGAGCAGCAAAAATCTGCAGCCTGATAAAATATTCACTGATTTTGGCSTTTGCCTTTTGGAGTGCTCTGCATCACTCAGTATTGTTGACTTGGTTCAAAAACATTATCAATTTTTTCTATCAGTGGTTTGAAAACTAGAGAGACAAATAGAGCATGCRGTTGCCTTGGTCACCCTGAAGGTGTCCTACCCCCAGCTCCCATGGAGCTGCTGTATCCTGTATTCCTGAAAGCAGGAAGACTCCCGAGCTCTGCAGCTGAGCCCCAAATAATCCACTGCAATGCTCCATGCCTTATGCCAAATGGACTCCGTGGTCTCCTGAGGCTGACACAGCTGTCAGAGCTTGACAGAATGAGTAAAAACCAGGTAGGTTTTAGTATTATCCCATAATTCTGTTAAATATATAAATATTAGATACAGATTGAGGCAGAGTATCCTAGGCTTATATAACTAACAGTTACTTACAGAAGGATGTGRCTTTTGGCCACATCAAGTAGAATGATTCACCCTAAGTGGCATTATACACTCTTTATTGTTATATTGATCCTAAATGTTGGGGGCTGCCAACAAGCCCTCTCTGCTTTAATTATTTTAATTTGTATTGGCAGTGTAGAGACCAGGACTATAGAAGCACATATGTGTAAAGTGTTTGGATTTTTTCCTTGTCTTTCCTTAGGATAACCAAATTGGATTCAATTGTTTTTAGAACCCAGCAATTCTCTGGCATGTATAACCAGAAATAATCCTGAATCAATCCAGATGTTGACATGTATTTTGATAATTCCTATACTGCCTTTCTAAGACATGCTTGTACTTTTTTTAACCAGCACCTCTCATCTGGAGAGCTAGAAAGCAGCCCTGCAAATGATTATCACCTCTGCATCAGTGTTGGAGCAGGAAGCAATGCTGTACCAGTGCTAGTGAAGGACTGAAAAGTATAAAATGGTCTTTGGAGCTTTAATTACTGAGCAATTACTCAACCCACAGCAGGTCAGAAACAAACTTCAATCACCCTCATTCTATTATTCTGTTTTTAAATGGTTTCATTTTCCTGTGAGAATTATGACCAAAAAAAAAAAAAACCACTGCAGAATCCTTATGTGAGATACATGTGACTGCAAAAAACATTTAAAAAAAAAATCTCATTATTGGTGACTTAAATGAACATATCCTGAAAGGTAGTGAGTGATGCCTCTACGGAATGCTTTAGGATACAAGCTGAAATTATGAACAGTACATGGGAGTATGTAAGAAGGAAAAAGGACAAGCAAATAAAAGTATCACTGCTCTCGTATATGGAAGAGCACATCTAAGGGGCTGCAATTTCTGTAAGTAGGGGGAAGTTGCTCCTGTAGGATGGGCTTTTGCTCCTGCTAATAAGACAGTACTACTGGAGCTTTTTGCCAGCCTCCTTCCAATGACAGAAGCATTCCCAGGGACAAAAACCATGGGATCTTGGTTAACACCCAGTRAACCCCCTGTTTTCTTTGCACAGAAGCAGCTAGAAGCTGGTAGGAGTGGGATATGCCAGTGGATAGCCCTCTTGTTCTGAGCACTTCCCAGGAGCCCTGCAGGCTGCTGGTAGGGAGGTGTGGTGGGTTGACCCAGGTGCCCACCAAAGCTGCTCTATCACTACCCTCCTCACTCAAATGAGCAGGGGAAAGAAAATATAATTAAAGGCTTCTGGGTTGAGATAAGGACAGCAAGAGATCACTCACTAGTTACTGTCATGGGGCAGAACAGACTCAGAGAACTTAATTGTTTTTATTACCAATCAGATCAGAGCAGAATAATGAGAAATAAAACCAAATCTTAAAACCCCTTCCTCCACCCTTCCCTTCTTCCTGARCTTAATTTAATTCACAAATTTTTTACGTCTTTCCCTGCAGAAGTGCAGGGGAACCAGGAATGGGGGTTGTGGTGAGTTGATCCCACAGCTTCTGCTGCTCCTTCATCCTCAGGGGAAGAGCTCCTTTCACTCTCTCCCCTCTCCAGCATGGGTCCTTCCCACAGGAGACAGTGTTCCGGCAACTCCTCCAACATGAGTCTCCCTGTAGTTCCTCACAGACTGCTCCAGATTGGGTCCCTTCCACAGGGTCAGTCCCTCAGGAACAGACTGCTCCAGAGTGGGAGCAAACCTGCTCCATCCTGGCATCCTGTCTCCACAGAGTCTACCAGGACCCTGCTCCAGCACAGGTGGACCTCTGCACCCCGTGCCTTCCAGGGGCTAGAGGCTCAACCACCTCTCTGTGGGCTGCACCACAGAATCTCAGGGTAATCTCAGCTCTGGAGCCTGGAGCTGTCCCTCCAGAGCTGGGTGTTGGCAGAGCTTTCTCTCATGTATTCTCATCCCTGTCTTCTCTGTACCAAATTAAAGCTGCACAAAACCTTTTTTTTTTTGTTCTTGAATCCATTATCCCTTAGATGTCACCACCTTCTCTGCTAGGCTTGACCTTTACCAGTGGCAGGTCTGTCCTGGTGCCTGGGCTGGCATTGGCTCTGCTGGATATGGGAGATGCTTCTGTCAGCTTCTCACAAAAGCTACCCCTGTAGCCCTCCCTCTACTACCAACACCTGGGCACACAGACCAAAATCAGGAAGGGGCAAGTGCTGCAGCCATGCAGTGTCCAGTATCACCTCCCCAGGAGAGAGCTGAGATTCAGTCTTGTTGGCCTGGGCCAGACTTGTGCAAATATTCCATTTGTGCAACTGAATTGGAGGAGAATGGAAGAGGGAAAATAACTGTAGACATTTTAAAGCAGAGAATGAAAGATTGACTTAATAAACAGAATTGTGCCATAATACTGTAATATATCCAGGGACTCTCTATGCCTCCTTTGCGTTACCACCCACAAAGTTTGTTTGCAGCTGTGTGGCACAATCTGCAGACCAATTGAAGGATATGTCATGCCACTGAAATCTCTTGCTTCAGGACTTGAAATTGCATCTTTTGTTTGAAATTTGACCACATTTGTAGTTCCTGAATTATTTTCTGTTGACATTTCAAGAAATGGATGATGTTTCTAAGTAAAAGTGAATCCATCCATCCTCTTGTCAGGAGTACTTTTATTCAAATAAAATAGTATCCTTCCTTTTTGTCCTTTGACCAATTATTTTTTAATCTTTATTCAATAGATTCCTTTTACTTGAAGTGCCACATAGCCCTGATGCTATACTTTGCAGTGATTTCTTTACTAATCTTGATTTGCCTTTTAATTTCACTGATGAAGTAAGAGATCAGTTTGCAAGCAAATGACCTGGGGAACAAATGCAAGAGTTATATCACACAAAACCAGTCCAGTTCTTCTATGCAGTCCCTGTTTTGCACAACACTATCTGGCTGTATCAGGATGCAGCTTATGGGCAAGCTGCAGTGCACTGACAGCCTCTGTTCCTTGAGCAGGTCAGAGGGTATTGTCCCACTTGGCTTTGTGCTCCTGTTAGATGCTAAGCTCTTGAGGCTTATTGGCTGTGGGCCTTTCCTACTATTTGAGAAATTCTRGCAGGCAGTGACTGTTGAACAAGATGTGTCACTGCCTTTCAGTGTCCAGTCAGAGGATGCATTCCATCAGCCMCAACATGAGGTTGGGTTATCCCCATTGGTCTAAGGAGACAAATAAGGTCATAAATAGTGGTTTGATGGTTCAGTATTGGGTTATGGCTCAGCCACTGCGTAGGGAGCTGCAGTGTGTGCTCAGTGACATGCACCCACAGGCCATCTGCTTCTGTGCTGATGTGATTTATAATGTAGCTAACAAGGCTCCATTATGGATAGAGGTGTCACAATATGTCCATAGCAGTCCCTCTGAAAAAAACCCAAAAAACCAAAAAACCAAAAAACCAACAAAACCCACTGTGAATTGAAGTTTTTTGTTGTGGTTTCATTCAGCAGACAGCTAAACACAGCACAGCTGTTCTCTCTTTCCTCTGTACTGTGGAGGGGGGGTAGAAAATCAAAAAAGGTAAACTCATGGGCTGCCATAAAGACAGGTTAATAGGACAGAAGAGGAAGAAAAAAGAATAATGAAGATATGAGAACATGCAACACAAGTTTTGCACAGTGTAATTGCTCACCACCTGCTGACTTAGGCCCAGCCAATCCCTGAGAAGCAGGTTCCCACATTCCAGCCAACCTCCCCAGTTTCATTGTTCAACTTGAGGTCATATGGTCTAGAATATTCCTTGGGCCAGTTGGAGTCAGCTGTCCTGGCTGTGTTCACTCCCAGCTTCTTGTGCTGCCCTAGCCTCGCTTCCTGGCAGGGCAGGAGAAGCTGAAAAATCCTTGGTTTAGTGTAAGCCCTGCTCAGCAACAACTAAAACATCAGTGTGTTATCAACACTATTCTCATCCTAAACTCAAAACTGTACCAGCAACTAAGAAGAAAATTATGTCTATCCCAGCCAGAACCAGAACATTTTTTTAAGTGTGCTTTTGAAATGGCACAAAGTAGAATAGGAGCCCATGGCAGAGTCTCTAGAGAGACAGAGTCCAGACCAGTCCCTGCATTCAAATGTCACTAGTCAATTCTCATGTTTCATTTAGGTTAAAATATTTCATGTTCTTGGTTTTGAGACAAAAAAAATTAGACACACACTTAATGTCTAATTCAATAATGTGTTAGTGAGTTAATTATACTGAGAGAGCAATTTTATTTTACTGGCACCAAAAATTTCAGCAAATGTCAAGCAAGCTGCAAATGAGGCAATTCCAGACTGGGCTTTTATTGAATTAAATGGATTATTTCCTTGGTGCCTTCAAAGTCTTCAAATATGTCTGGAATCTGTTGTCCATTTCTCCAAGTCTGCCGAAGCCAGATTATTAAAATGGCCCATTTTCCATAATATTGTCCTGGGTTTTTCTCATCACTCCCCTGATTGTTATAAATTGCATGGTATGATATTTCAGAGGATTAATATTCCATCTGCTCTGCACTCTGCCAGAGGATCAAAACACTTGGCTGCTTCAGCTCAGACTTAATCTGCATGATAGGCTAACTCTTGTAAACACCCGAGTTGTTCATGGTGGGCTGGTCTACATGGGTGGTTTACACTGGTGGAAAGCTGACTATCCATATGCAGAGATCTGTGCCACACATCATTGACAAAATGCTCTTAATTCCGTTGAGAGCTTTTAATTATGTTAAGATTAGTAACACTGTGGCAGTGGAATAAATACTGTCGAGAATTAACTTAATTTTGTCTGTGCTATCATGTTTTGTTAGCTGTCCAGTTATGTTCCTGTATTTCTTTGTGTCTAGTCTTGTACATCTGCCTGAAGATTCCCACTTCTGGCCATCTGGTGCAGCACATTGGTAAATGAGGAAAAGAACCTATTCCTCATTGAAGGGGAGCTAGCCTTAGTCCAAAGCTTTTTGGGATACCTACCCACAAGCCTGAATACATGAAGAAAAGAAAATAAGTCCTAGCAGTAACAGATAGCAGCCAGCAGTTTGTTTTGATATGGTTTCTGTTTTCAGCATTCTATCTCAGCAGCACAGCCTGTACCACCCTGTTGACAAACTCTTTAGCTCTAGAGACTAAGGGGAAATAGTGTTGGCTCAATAGTGAGCCAGCAATGAATAARTATTACATGGCAATTTATACTCTTTATCTGTGACAAAGGTGAGCTTCAACTCACAGAGGAACATGCTTCTGGTTATTTTTTAACACTCAGAACTAATCTGGAGTGTAAATACTCAAACACAGTCATGACAAAACAGTGTTGTTCACTTAGAGCAATGGCTTGTGGTTCTTCTGCCTCAGTTTTTCTACTGGCATCCTTTGCTGACCAGCTCTGCTCCAACTGCTTCTGGTCACTGCTTCAGATTGATATCTGAAGGGAAAGGAAATCATTCTGTGAAATGACATTGTTATGTTTTTGTGATGCTTATTTGTACATCTCTTAATCTCTCACTAAACAGAGTCATCGTGCTAAATTCATAACTTGCTGCAACCCCACTGTAATACCATAAATGAGGAATTAATTTGGTATGCTGTATCTAAGTGGTTACTGAAATCACGGTGTGTAGGTTGTTTAATCTTTTGTTTATCCTGTCCTGAATCTAAACTATCTCCAGCTTGAGAATTTTTACTTGCTAATGTGGACTCTTTAGAAGTTGTTTCCCAACTCTTCTTTGGTCCCCACTGTTTTTTGGTCCCCAGTTAAACTGCTAAAAAACATTGAAACTGTGTGTGAGCAAAAACATATTATCTGTTATTTTTTGTAGTTGAAGCTTATAAAGCCAACCAAAAACTGTCCTGCTGAGTTTCATACAAGCATTTATTCTTCTCTGTGGCCAGGATTCAGAATTTGAAACCTCCCAAACCATCACAGAAATTTCTCATTTGAGAAATTGAGTCTGACAAGGCTTTGAGAACCCTCATCTGGTGTTGAACTCCTAATTTGATTGGAGTGAAAAAAACACAGAGGCAAAGAACACAGGTTCTTAACATAGAAATTGTATTTCTAAAGGACTTGGCTGTACAGACCTTGGGAAACAAGTTAAGACCAGCTACATAGTTCCATTAATCCAGACTCACCACTTCCATATATCTGAAATTTATTAATTAGAGTCTTCCCCCTACACCTGGAGTCTTGCATGAAAGTCACTGTATGTAGCTGCCATTGACCTGCAGCTACATGACTGCTCCTGTGCAATCCTCATCTCTCTTCCACCGAGATCCTGTTCCTGGAGCCATCATGCTGCAGTTGTGGTGTCTTGCACAGGAGATGTCCTGGTGAACAGTGAAGGGTCAGGAGCTGATGTCCCCAGCACATATCCCTGGGGATCCATTGCAATGGTCCTTCAGTGAAGTAATTTTACTTGGCTGAACACCTTGCAGTACTATGGACTGCGGACCTTACCCTCTCTACTGCCTGTTGGAACCTAGAGCACAGGGAATATCTTTCTGTCTGCTCTGAGGGGTCCTGACCCCCAGAGAAGCACTGCCTTTGACCTCTGCCTATGGAGAGAGCTTCTGAGACTTTGGGATAGACTAGAGTCTACAAGAGTGTGAAATAGATAATAGAGAATAGTGTAGTTTGTCACAGGGTGAGAAATTGAGGTTTTGGGGCTTTTTAATATGGAAGTGGATAGGAAGCAAGATGGAGCATTTCAGGCTTTGTCTCAGACTTCTTCAAYTTCTCCATTTTCTGCAGTGTTGGTGGCCCAGGATGATTGGGTGAGGAAAGCCGCAGTGCAGAGGTTACATGGACAGACAAGGGATAAGTTATTGGTAGAAAGGTGGAAATAAAGTACATTTTAAGAGTTAATTGGATGAAACAGCTTTAAAAGACCTTGAAACTGTACATCTTGTAGCCATTTTGTGGTGCTTTCCTGCACACTAAGTCTGGTATAGACGACGTGCCAGAATTTTTGATAGCAACAACGTGAAGACCGAAAAAATCCCATGCATCTCTCTGTCCTGGCACAAAACTGTTACAGGAGGGTTTCCCCCATCAGGGGAGGTCCCTGAGGCCCAACGAGAGGGACAAAAGCCCATAACTGCCCTACTTTTTCCTTTGTTTTTTGGAAATTTTGAATTAGAAAGCTGTGACAAAATAATAAATAATCTCTTGGGGACATGGAGGAGCCAATTTAGAGCAGCACAATACCCAGTGTGTGTGTGCAGATCACCCTGCATGACTAGCCTAAGTGCCAAGGGACACTTTCTGAAGCAGGTGTGTTTATCAGGGCAAATATAGATCCTAAATAGTAAGGACTATTATTGGAACTTACTTGTAACAATCACTCTGAAAAAGGTTCTGGATATTCCAATTAAAGGAAGCTGGATTTTTTTTGAGGTATAATGGTGTGAATTATTCGTTATGCCAGTGCCAAGCATTATTATTAGGCTCTTGAAGATKAAACCCTCTATTTTTTGAGTGTCTAGCCACAGTGAGAGTCCAAAGTGAAAATTGCCGCAATAATTTTAATTGTTCTTCAGAACCCAATTTGCTACCAGATATTTAAACAGTCAAGGAAGGGCCAGTTATTGTAGCCCTGAGATAGTCCCACTGAAAGATGTTCTATCCAGTGGAAATTAAGACAAAATATGGTCATAATGAAAACCAACCTTTCTAGTATTGTATTACAAGTGGAGTGAAAGTATCCCTACCAACTTCTACAACTATTTCTTTCTAAAATGGACTGTGAGATTCAGTTCTTCACCTAACGCAGTTTGKTCAGCAGCAGCTGCTAGCTTGACACAAATGGAGAGAAACAACACATTCTGAAAAGTAATCAGTTTTGAAATTTGAATACGTGCTAGTGTCTTTCTTCACTTTCACAGAATAGCATCTTTCATCTCAAAAGTTAAAAGCATTCCTCAAATAATTTATTACATCTCATCACCTCCTCTCTAAGGCTTTTAAATATTATTTTCCTCATTGCAGAAGATGGAAAAATGGAGAAATCAGAAAAATTAAGTTACTTTCCTAAGACCACACAGTGAGTCAGAATCAGAGTGAAGAGTACAAGTCTGAAGTGATAACTCCAGCTCTGCCATTCCAAATGCTGGATTATAGTTTGTCTGCAACATTCCCTACAGGGAGAAGTAATAACTTTCTGAAGAACTGCTGTAATTCAACCTGCAAGTTACTGGGACAGATGTGTTAATTACTGGATGAAATTCTGTCACCTAGCTATTCAAAGGGTCAGACTGGATCGTCAAAAAGGTCTTGTGTCTAGTCTTAAAATAGAAGAGTCATTGCCACCATACAAATCTATTTGCCCTTTCTCTCCTTCCAACAAAAATCAGCAACTAGTCGTGTTGAAAAGCTTGGTATGAAACTGCATTTTTCAAATCCAAGGCAAATTATGCCAGAGGTTAGCAAAAATAGCTTCAGAAATCCTGAAAAATTGACAGATTGAATCTATCAAATCCATTTTTAATTTTATTTTGACAAAAATTCACACTGGGGCTGACAGCTCCTTGTAAAAACAACGTTGCTGACTGCAGTTTGAAACACGCATGCTATAAAACCTTGGGAACAGGATTTATAATAGAAACCTGGCAGTCTCCTAACTCTACCAGTATTATCACCATGTGTGACAATAATATATTAGAACCATACTTCAGAGCTCCTTCATTAGATTCTGACATATGGAGGAGAAAAGAGACCCTGAAAACTAGGGAGGACATAGAGTGCAGTCTCAGCTGTGCATATTTATCATCTAAATCAAGTGAAGGCTATTTATTGACTTATTGATTCTAATTCAAAATGAGAACTTAATTAAAAGTTTAGTTCATTACCACACAATTACATGGCCCTCAAGACATTTCCAGGATAGTAAAGTGCACATTTAATCATGTGGTATATTGGATCTTCAGTTATAAATCAGACATTAGTGGGGCCATGCTAATTTACACCATCTGGGGACAGGGCCTATTAGTTTTCTATGCAGGAGACATTTGTTATTGTTTTAAATAAGGGAATTACAGTTTAATGTTGCCCTTTGCTGAGCAATAGTGTTAACTTCCAACCAGAAGGCAAAGCAGTAATGAGAAATTTAGTTTTGGTTCCATATATAACACATACATTTACCAGCCTTTGCTCAAGCAGCTTGGACTGGCTGCCAAAATTATGCTACCAAGCCCCAGAGAAGCTGTTCTGCCTTGGAAACAGGCTTTGGTGACTCTGCTAAGAGAGATTCTGGCAAAGAACAAACTTTTTTGCCAACTTCTCCACAGAAGCGCAGCACTCTTGTATCCAGATGCAGCCAACATCTCCATCAATGTGCTGTGCTAGCTCTGACATCCCTTTTGGTTCTCAGCCTCACAGGGCTGCACCTACACCTCGCAGCTTGTGCTGCTTCCCCTCAACACAGCCAGTGGAAGAGTTTGGTTATATAAATTTGCCTTCTGAGGTTCTTTGAATGCAGCAAATTTAGGATTTGTCCTGCAAAGGATGAGAGGCCTAACTATATTTGTATCTGCCTAATGCAGCATTCCAGGGCTCTAATMCTGAGGATTTTTGTGTCTTTCTGTACTTTTTGATCATTTTTACTTATTTACAAATAGCCAGAACTGACAGTCTGGGACTCAATTTGTTACAGACTTTCACATGCAGGCATGAGATGTATTAAGCCATAGAGCATTTGAGGGCAAGTTAAGCTGTTCATGAAGAATCATTGTGTATCTTCAGTGACTGAAGTTCATTCTCTAAAAGAGAAACTCCAAAAAAAGAAACAAACCTCCAGAATGATACTATGCAGTGTGATCCACAGTAAGGGTTTGAAACTTTCACTTTGCCTGGCATCTTTATTCAGATAATGCTTTCCACCTCTGAGCCTTCTAAAAAGAATTTGGGCAGACAATTTCTACATATGCTCATATTTTGGACTCTCAGCATAGGACTTTTAGCAGTACTGTGGAGTGGGCTAATRTCAAATTAATTTTATTGTACTTCTGACCTAAGGGACTAAAATATTTTCAGGTGGTATGTCCTGTACTTCAACACATAAACCATACACCAGCAAGGAAGCAGGACTAGAAAGAGTTTTCAGACAATTTTTGGCTTCCCGCTCCCAAACTGTTACTCACAGTTAAGAAGAAGAACTGGCAAGGCAAGTGTGAGCTGACTGAGCAAACAGCACAAAATATACCTGTTCAATCTGAAACAAGGCAAGGGCAGAGGGAGAGGAGCACAGAGGGGCACCAGACCCAGCCAGGAAGCTGCATTCAGCATTTGTCAGCCRGCAGAGATGAAGGCTGTGCTGCAGGAAGCACAGTGATTACCCACCACAGGTGCGTGTGGTGGTGGTGGCAACAGAGCCAGAGAAGAGAAGCCTTAAATGACAGAGCTTTTGAAAACTCTGTAGCCCAAGGAGTATCTGTAAGGAATTGACTGGGGGAACAGGCATTTTAATAGCGGCTTATTAGGTGCACCTGCTACACTCAGTGTTCAACCCAACAGTATTTTCCAGCTATTGATTGAGCGCATCCCAGAGCTGCTGAGGAGCTGTTTTTACATAATGCTGGATATTGTGTGTGACTGCTCTTCTCTGTTGCCTCAGATGTTTCTGTAACAAGGAGACACAGACTAAGATGGCCCCTGCTATGTTTGGTTGCAATACCTCCAGCTGGCAAGAGCCCATGTTTTACCCATTGCAGTTAGAATAATGGTTTGTGCCTTCCTAGTGCTTGCAGCTCTGAGCCATCACACTGAGTTTGTAGCAATAGCTGCATGAGGCATTCTGCTCTCTCAGATCCCATTTGCTGCTTCACTAATTGTCTTTCCCTGCTTATGCTTTTTCCTAGGCTTCATTTTGGTAGGTTGAGATCACACAATATGTTTGTGTGTGGCCAGAAAATGTTACTGGAAGCGACAGAGGTGTGAGTAAGGGTAAAAGTTTGACTTGCAGCCATGCCCTGTGCCATAACTTGTAGACCAGAGTCAGTTTTCATTTTGCAGAACTTTTTGTCATCTGAGAGAAAATTTCCCTGACACCTTATGAATCCTACTGAAGTCTGAAACGGAGTATTCAGGGCTAGCAGAGCTAAAACTGCCATCAGTGTTAACAGAGCAATGCAACCAAGCAGTTTATCAATGCTTTTCAGGTTTGCAGAAATTGATCTGATTTCTCTTAGACAAATAGTAATTGCTGGGTTAAATATTTCCTATGTTAGTAAATACATAAATATAAAACCTATCAGGCAACACAACATAGATTTGATCCTTCTTTCTTAACCTGCAGTGATTTTAATAGAGCAGGAAGAAGCCTAATGAGATTTGTCAGGAGATACTGCTGAATCTGGCAGCTGTGGCAGCTGAATGCTGGATAAAATGTAAAACTCTTCATATAGTGCAGAGTGCTCAGGTTTAGTTGTTGACCTTTTACTATGGCTCCTTTGGCAGTTAAACTTCCATCTTTGAGACAAAGAAGTGTTTTCATACAAATTAATTCTCTGATACAGGGCTCCTGCAGCTCAAGAATGGTCCTGATTCTTTCATTACTGTAAACTGTTGGTTTTAGTGAAGCTGCTCACAGGAGTTCATCTCTCTTAATCTTGCGCAGTGCTGGAAAATTTTACTTTCAAACGTTTTTTTATTCAGTGTGACTTCCTGTGGCTACTCTACTGCACAGGTTTGTTGGCTGTTAATAGACTGGCTCATAAGCTAATTCTTTCCACGTTCTACCCAGTAGCTTTTTTCCTCTTCTTTTGTAAGGAACTTCAACAAAGATGGATTTTAATGCTTTTTTTAGCTGTTGAAACCAAGGCTAGGGGAATATATCTAGCKTACCTAAATTCCTAAGGCAGCTCCTTGGCACAGAACAAGATCTGATTTGCAGTCTTCCTTTCTTACTGCTGCACAACGATAACAGAAATATAGTAAAAACAGGAGATATTTTATGTATAACCAAAAATATGTCTTGTGTAGGGTGGGAAAGCATCAAGTTTCTTAGAACTAAGTGTCGTGAGATATATGTCTGCTCTGAGGCACTTCCTTTCAAACCATTTTTTTCAGTATTTTCATACGTTCTTATATATTTAGGCAGAGYGCTGAATTTTCAACAGTACTAAAACAGAGCTGGATTTGTCACATTAGATGTTCACAAAATCTTTCCCCCTCTCTGTCCCATTGCTCCCTCCCCATGTACATTTGCATTCTTTATTAGCAGAGCTCCCTCCGAATTTTCAAAATTGAAGGAAAGAATTTTTCAGAAAAATTCTGCTAAATACTGCTTGTTTTCAACCCTCCTGCAGAGTACTAAAAGACAATGGAATTTCTTTTCACTAAAAAATTTCATGAAGTCTAATTGTGCTTAGAATTTTTGGATGTTTTTCAAGTTTTTTGTGGCTTCTACTGGACCTTGGGTTTTATGCTGTTTGATTTTTTTCCTTTTTTGACAAAGATAGCACCTGATTTACTCTTAAACCTGCTTCCTCTAGAACTATGTCACCTTTCAATGACTCAGGTGTGTAGGTTTCCTCCCTTCCTTTCTGAAGGGAACAGATGGTCCAGTTAGAAGCCAGTTTTCTTAGAACCACAGTAATTCAAATACACATTGATTCTTGGTCCTATCTTGCCTAGTGACACTGCTGTGTTGTCAGTGACATGCCAGTTTGTGACACCAGAACAAATGTTTGCTCAGCAGCAGCCACTATGCCTGCTCTGGGGCTCATAAACTAACTTTTACAAACCTTACCAAAATAATGGGCATTTTAGTTTAGAATATGTGTCATTTAGATTGTATGACTGTTAAATATGAAGTGTTACCTTCAAAAGAAAATCACAGATGTCCAGTGTTATGCCAGTTGCAATTCATTACTCTAAAAATATTTGAGTTGGGATACAATCTAAAAAGAACTTATATTTTTCTGACCACTGCTAAAATTTTCTTTACTGAACCATACTMATTTTAAAAATTTTAATCAGAATTGCTGCTACCACTTCCTGCAAGCTTTAGATTTGGTTGTTTGCTCCGCTGTCTGACAAGGGTTGCAGTCATCTGTAAACAGAGGGGACATTTAGAGTTAATAAAAGGAAAACATTGAAGCTTTGATCAGGGGAAAAGGAGGAGGTGGGTTTTGTTTTTTAATTTCTTCTTCATGATTTTACAGTTTATTAGCACCAACTTATCAAGCTAATAGGCTCCAATTACAACAAAATAATTGCAGTTTTTTATAGAGCCACTATGAAACCTCTCTCCCATTTTAACTTTTCATCTTGGTCTCATTCTTATCTGTGGACTGCCCCTTTGCCCTCTTTTTCCACTTTCCCTGAAAAATAAGCAGAAAATACAGTTTACATTATGTCTGTACACACATCTAGGTTTTTTTAATACATCCCCAGAGGAAAGTGGATAAATAAATATACATTTTTCAATAGCTGTAGAGCATTTGTTTAACATGGACTAACTCCCCAATAACTAGCAGAAGATTATACATGCAAATCTAATTTTCTGGCTAACTTAAGTCTCTCTTGGGAACCTTGGTGACTACTTGCAAATACTTTCCTTGAATCAGCAGTATCAGCAAAGATACATTATGGTGCTAAAAGTATATAATGTAAAAAGTGAGCTAAAAAGATGGAAGAAGGTTTAGAAAGAAGGAGGAGATGGAAAAGGGAAGTACTATAAAGGGAAGGGCATCTATAAAGAGAGAGGGGTCTAAGCCTTTTACAATAGAGGCAGACTGAAATAACCATGGTTTCTTCTTTGAGTCGTGAGAATAGCTATTTTCTTGTTTAAAAGCTTAAAGAGCTATTAAGTTGGGCAAATCACTGGTAAAACAGCTGGAAATGTAAATAGCAATTTAAACAGTCCATTGCCCCTCAATCCAAATGTGGAATGTGCAGATCTACTTCAAAAAAGTTCCTCTGGTTTTATTATATTGTCAATGGTAAGAGGATTGAGTAGGCACCCTTTCTCCATGGGCTGAATGGAGACAGTGTGCTTTATTTAGAAAATCCACAAATTTTTTCCTTTTCTCATTTTTCTCATTTTACCCCTCTTCTTTCCCCCTTTTTTCCTTTTTCTCAATTTTTTCCTTTCCTTTTTTTCTTTTTTCTTTTCTTTTTTATTTTCTTTTTGCAAGTGAGCAGACGAGTCTCTAATTTTCACACCATTCTCCCTTAGAGACCTCCTTCAATTGCACCATTCTTTCATTATGTGGAACTAATGAAGTGCTCTGCAACCTTTAGGTCTCCAAAGAATCCATTCCACTGCTTTAGGAATATAGTCCTTAAATAAAACATGTTTCATTGGCTGACTTCAAAACACTGTTCTTATGGGGGAGGGGGGATAAATAATTGGCCTGGAATCACTGTGTGAAAAAAAGGAAGAAATTACATCGGACAATGCTTTTAAATTATAGTTACAGTCAAAAGATACATTCAGCAATGGCAGTTTGGGTTCTTATTCCTAGTAAGCTGCCAAAATTGGAATATGATTTCTTWGAAGTTCCAGACTGCAAATCTTTTTATGACTATTGTCTTTTCAGTGCCTGTGTTCTATTGAGAGCGAACGGATTTTGTGCTGTAAAAATAATGCAGTAGCAGATCAATAAGACTAATAATTCAGCAGCTGAGTTGCAAGGCTGCCTGCTTGTGTGTCTTAAAAATAACACCTCACATATTATACATTGCTTTTCTTCTCCAAAGTACCCACCAATGACTTACTCAGTCCTGTGGCTTGTTTATTCAGCATGCGGAAGCACAGATCTGTTTTATCCTTGAGGTATCAAATGCCTTATTCTCCTCTGAATATTTGTGGATATGAGCGCAGCTTATTTTCATCTGCCATTATGGACTGTGGAGAACAGAGTTATTTCAAATTTGTCAAAGTCTCTTCTCTTTCTGTGCAATGTCTGCCCTCTGGCATTTTTAATTGATTTGCCTTTCTTCTCTAAAGCTTTTAATTGGTCTGAGCTCTGTTTTCCTTCCCTGTCCTAAAATCTTACAACTGAAATATGCTCTCTCATAATATTTTGTCTGCATAATCTGCTTTTAAATTAAAAAAAAAAAAGGGAGTAGGGTGGACGGCAACAGGGGGAAAATAAAGCTATAGTTCAATGTAGGATTGCTTGTGTATGTTGGGTTTGTATCTGAACCCAGCAAACAAATGTAAACATTTAAATTTTTTATTAGTATTCATTTCCTTTCACATTGCTTATCTTTTGGTGCTTGATTTAATTTGTAACATATTGGATCGTGGCTTTTGGTAAACTGAAATAACACTATCAGCATGATTATTGTTATAGTACTGGCAGAAGAGATTTGCTGGCTTAATTTCAGTGAAAATTAGATGTCTGTCTTTGGCTGTAAAACAATTTATATTTATAGAAGCTGTTGTAATCATCTATTTTTGAGTGAAAGGATTTCTTGGAGCATAACTGTTTTGCAGTACCCAGGACTTATCCCAAATTTCTAGTGTAAAAATAATGCATTTAAGCTCTGTTGAACTGATTAGAAAAGAAAACAGTGTTTAATGAACATGGAACTTTAATTTTTGGGTGGCTAGGGATAAGTTACGGCCTTTAATTAGCTCCCAGTGCATTTTGTTAGGACAGCACACTGCCCTTTGCAGTACTGAAGACTGTGGAGCAGGAGTCAAGAACAGGGACTAAGTTTTGCCAAGGTCATTAGTAGCAGTAGTTGCCTAATTGTGGACTCTCCTGAGGGGCCTGATTTCAAACAGGCACGGAGCTTGCAGTCCCTGTGTCAAGCCACTCTTATATTTATAATGTAGACACCTGAAATTCCTTCCAAAATCCTGGCTCTGACTCTGTTTCTGGGTTTTCCAAACTTCTCATGTGAACCTGAGAAAGTAATTTAACCTCTCTGTATGATCTTTCCCTTATCTTTCCTAAGGGAGAATAATACTCCCCTTTTCTGTGTTATGAGATCTAATTCATGAATATTTATCAATCTCTTTAAACAGAAGAGACTTGTCCAATACTGGCATCATCATAAATAAATTTTCAAATTGCAAACTGGAGACTTGCTGGAGTTTCTATAGCTTGATACAGAAGTGATTCTGGAGCTGCACCCTCTCCGTTCCTAGTGTGGAGCATCTTTTATGTAACTTTGGTATCCAAAGACAAAACTCCTCTTTTGTTTTCTGGCCAAAACAAAGTGTGCAGGCTGATCGGCTGTAGCTGGGAAGCTGTAGAAGCATGAAGTGAGGTCCAGATGACCCTGAGTGGCACAGATGGCAGCACTTGCTGTTGTTGCCCAGGTGTTTATAGTATCCCTCCCCTGCAGGGAAAGATGTGGGCTCTACTACACCTCACTTGTGTTCAGGTGGAACTGGAACATGMAGTGGAAGCCTCCCACGGGGCTGACACTGCTGTTCTGCACTCTGCAGAACTGTTCATCTTGCTGTTTAGGTCTGGCAGGGTTTGCACACCCTTGACACATACCTGAGTGTGCAACTGAAGGCCAAATAAAGCCAGCAGAAAGCTCTACATTGTTCTGAGTTGTGGGGTTGGACTTGCAGAGGTAGAAAGCAGATGAAAATTAAGATCCTGTTCAAACATTTAATGCCCTGATTAAGTACTAGCTGAAGACACAACAGACAGAGAGAACTGTAGAAAGTAGGTACTATCATGTTCGGTGTCAGCTCCATAAAAACATGTAGATGAAATTGTCTATTTCCAGGTAAAAAACAGGGATGCTGTGTTTCATGCAGGTTCTGCACGTCAAGATCTTACATGTACTATCTGCAGTCTTGGCACATGTAGATATATCTACACACATCTGGCCTTTTTGGTCCAGGGTTTCTTTCATCAAGAAATTGGTGACACAAGTATTGATTTTGCTTCTCTAATTCTAATGTATTTGACTGAAATCAATTCCATATTATTTTAGATGTGCAATTTAAGTTAAAGAACAATGATMATTTACCTGGGAGCTTTCAAGCAGTCAGTAGCTTGTGCCTGCTGTATTTTCACTTTGTTATAGTATATATTTTTTTGATTTTATCAGCTCTCTGAGCACACTTTTATAAAGCCTTACTGTGCTGTAATCCTCTGTAAACTACTTTCACTGCAATTTACTATACCTGTGTTAATCCAATCCATCTCTAATGACATAATAATACTAAAAACCAGCAACACTAATAATGGGTCTGCACTGTGYATTTCATGTAATTTGAAAAGAGAAGCAATGAACATATGAGGCTTAATCCTCCTGTCATTATTCATTCAGCCATGGCCTTTCAATAGAACAAAATAATATGCAGGATTAAGGTGAGTGGAATTTTACCCTTTCTACATCCAGGCCTCCTGAGGATGCTGCATTTAATTCTATTTGATAATCTTCTCTTCTATTTGCCATTTCACACCAGCTGAAACTGCAGCTGCCTGTCAGGAATTGAGTTAGTCTGAGCTTCAGCTATCTCATAGGTAGCTTAGTGCACTAAAGCAGAGGCTCCTCTGGAGAGTCCTTAGGGAGGAGAACTCATTTAGCAGAAAATTATAATTGGGGCTTCCAAGTGGTTCTGGAATCATCGCTATATATTTGGATAGAATGATGTATTTTCAAAGCCTCTGCAAGTGCGTAACCAAGCAGGGTGTGCTTTTAAGGATGAAGTAAGCAACTAGAATGTCTTAATTCCTGGTCCTTTTAAAGATGATTACTGGGAAAACGTGTGAGATGTATACTCTACCATTGAGATGGCACATGCTGGCAGTCTGAGGAGTCTGGGGAGGGTTGTTCCCCTTCTGTGCTGCAGAGGGATCTCCATTGGCTCCTTCACAGCAGTGTTGGGAAACGGGGCTGCTGTCTRTGCCAACGTGGCCTGTGAGCCACAGGCTCCCTCACAGCAACTGCAATTACCCCTGCAGCCACCATGGGACTGAAATAGAGTCCTGAGACTTGGGGAAAATGTGCTAGAAGGAATGAAGGTTTGCTGACCTTTTGTTTTGTTAAACTCGGATTAGAACTGCAAAGATCAATACACTTGGGTGTTTAGACTTTTTTGGTCTTGTTTTGTTTTATAGGAGAGGCATTGGTTGATGTGGTGGAAAAGTCTGAGGCAAAGATTTGAGCTTGGATATTTTCTGCAGTATCTTCTCTGTTGGAAGTTTCTTGTAAACCACAAAGATCATGATAGCCTGGTTCCATCAGATTTATCTGATGTGTTGACAAGTGCAGCATGATTCTACACAAGACGTGGACTTTCCTATTGCTGCACATTTCAGTGGGAATTGAATTTTACTTATGGTATTCTGATTGAAACCCTAAGCACCCAACTGTATCCTTAGGTCTAACTTTCATTTTTCATTTCCTTTCTCTAGTCTTTYCAACTAAAACATGTTCATTTTCACCAGTGGTAAGGCTCATAACAGTGCTCAGCATCAACATTTTAAGTATTAGGAATACCTACAAATGTGAGAAACACAACTGATATAATATAAATTGTAAAATTAATGTAATTCTACATTTTTATATAATTCTACTTCATAATGTATATTTATTATTATTTTAAATTATTAAAACGTTAATGTATTATTMATTTAATTTATTCTAATTAATAAATTATACCACAATCTTGGCATCTCTAGACTTGGTTGTCTTTACAAGAATATTAACTTTACAATGCTGCATCCAAATATTTGAAAGATCCAATTGTGAGATTTACCCTTTTTCCTTAAAAGACAATGAGGAAAAAATCTTCTCCCTGTTTTGAATTCTTCTTGTTTCAGAAGCACTATTCTGTTTATTGGGAAACAGTTGAAACTTCTTAACTGCCACAATCCTTAGCTAATCTGAGCATGCCTAGAGTTGGAAAAGAGTTACTACAGGACCATAGGAGACAGGACCCTGCTTGTTATCTTTCTGAACTTTTGATTGTGGTGTCGCGCTGCTCTGTAAATTATTTCTCACTTAGATCTTGCAATCATCTTATGCTCATGCTACAGGACTACAGGCCTCAATTTCTGCTGCTATCCCCCTGATACTCACTGGTCTCTCCAGGTGACAGCTACAGTGTTTTATAGTATTTTTTCACAACTGAAGAGGTTAAGGCTACAGTCACAGCAGAGGAGATGCAGGATTCCTGATCAAAGCCCAGCTCAGTTCAGCTGTGTTGAAGGAACAGAGCAACTGAATAAAAATGCACTTAATTACAGTACAAAGAATTACATGCATTTATATTTCAATAGAAGTACCTACTTTGGAATAAAACTTTACTTGGTCTACAGAGATTTTGTCTAGGATAAAAGTTGTTACTGGTAATAGGCCAGGCTTACTGGATACAGTCAGGGCTTGAACTCAAGCACATCTTTCGTAACATGCTTCTTGTTTAAGATTGAGTTTGTATGGCAATGGGCTCTTAAATTGTGGATTGTGTGCAGTAAAGACTGCAGCTAAACAAGGGGATGAGCACATGTTTACACTTGAACTAAAATGAGCACATTGATTTTAGGAAATCTGTACTACATAGCTCCCACTGGCTTGGATTTGGTTTGGTAAAGGGATTGATGCTCTGACCTGGTGCTTAGCCCTCCAGCTGGTTTTGATGGAAGAATTTCTGTCCCTGCAGTAAATTGAACAGATGCTGCAATGCAAAACTATCTAAGTTTCAACAGCATTGGACTCTTCACATTACAGCAAATTAAATGGAAAATCCTGAGAGCAGCTTTGGTACTGTGGGCCTCCCTGAAGAATGCAGAATTTCAAATTAGTACACAAATCTCACTCTAGCTCTCAGTGGCTGGGTGGTTAGGAAAGGAGGAAAATTGCAGGAGCTGGCTGCATTAAAGATATTTTTTCTTCCTGTCTGCAGGAAGGTGTCCTGAGAAATAACCTTTTAATTGTTTGTGAAATTGTGGAGAAATCAAGAAACATTTTTATTTTATGAAAAAAAGCTTCTACTGGAATTTTCCTGGAGTCTTGTTGCTGCTATTAATGTTAAAATTGAAATGGTTTTGGTTCAGGAAAGATGCAAAAGAATTGTTGCAGGAGTTCTTACAAGATCTTACCGTGATTTGGTAAGATGCCCTGCCAACTCACCCACATATCTAGCTGCTCTGCCAGGCTGCAGTTGGAATTTGGAGTGCTTTTGGTTTGTGCTGGTGTTTGGGGG
>JACDOX010000421.1:400484-413554 GCA_014549065.1 Cardinalis cardinalis | reverse complement strand
GTCCTTCAGTTTTCTTACAGCAATCTGAGTTCTGGTCAAATCATCCTGTGGGATGTCAGCTCTCCTGCTGTCACTGCAGCAGGCTCGGGTCTGGAATGAAAATCTCTCTTTGTACAGAGACTTGCAGAGAGTTGCCAGTATTGGCCCCCAAAATTACTGTAAGGTTAAGGTGTGTGAGGCTGAAACCAAAGCTTTCCTTTACCATGTCCTGTTCTAGAAGAGAACCAGTGTGAGCTGCTTCAGAACAATGGTCTGCCACTTATGATTCAGGTATTGACAGAATCTCAGGACGAGGAACTCATCAAAGCTGCTACTTTTGTGCTGCAGAACTGCAAACAAATGAGTAAGCTTGCTGTTACTGCTTTAAAAATGAGAGTGATTGTTTCCTTCTCTCTGTTCTGCTGCTTCCCCAAGTGATTGTAACTGCGGCAGCTTTGTAATTCTGTGTGCTCCAAAAGATGTTTGTTTTCTGCACAGAAAGTTGCTTATTTGTCATCAAGAACTGACTTAGGCAGAAAAAAGAGAAGTAAAAATTCCAACAGTGTTGCAAAAATGCATTTGTGAAACCTCTCCATGTAGGGCCAGTTCTTAAAGCTTTCCCATCTACAAATTGTGTGGAAAATACGAACAGAGTCATTTAACACCCAGTGGATACTCTCTTCCTGGGGATGTACCACTAGAGGGAGAGAATAAACCAGGAGATAATCAAGCCCAAAATCACTGTGTCTACATTAATTTCTAATATTAAGAAATATTGATTTTTTTTTCTAAAATAGGATGTATTTTTAGGTCYCCTGTTTTAGCTTTTTATTAATTATCTGTACAATCCCTCCCATGAAACAGAGAGACCTTGTCCTCTAATCTCTAKAGCGTGGAGGGTGTGCAGTTGCTAAGTAGGAAAAATCAAACAGGTATCTACATTTCTGTGCTGCAAGCACAACTGAGAGGTTTGTGTAAGATTGAGGAGGTGTGGAGATTTGTAGTGTCCATTAATATGGAATTGTTTTTTAAAAAAGCAGAGACTCCTACTGGTGAAGAACCCAGAATTAATTCAATAATAAAGCTTTTTTTTTTCACAGCATCATTGTGAAAACACTTAATAGGAGCTATAATTGCAAGTTCACCTCTTGTAACTGCAGCGTATATTTCAAGTGTGTTAAAATTTATGTATAAATTTTAAGCTTTATGAAAATTGTTATTATTCATTAAATTATTGGGGCTGTCCCTTTAGCATAATAAAATATAATAAATACTTTTTAAATGTTACTTGATAAAATTTTAAATATTAATCTTCTTTTATATTTTATAAAGCTGAACAGTTGTCTCTGAAATTATATGATAAYTCATTAAATGTGAACAGTGCAGAAGAATTGGATGTGCAAGGCAGAAAAAGATGTCTGCGAGACTACTGGAAGAAAGCAAAAGAAATTTTACAAAGAATAAACTCAATTGAAAAACAGCACGATGAGGTTGGCCTACTTACCAAAATAGTATAAAACTAATCACATCTTTCCAGAGTTTAAGGAGAAAGCGAAAGTAAATCCTTAAGATAATTTCCATGTGAGCAAAAAATACAGGAAAAAGCATTGGATTTGTGTGAAACTACAACCTGCAGCTTTTATCAGTATTGTAGGTCAGACTGAGTTACAGGTGTGCAGAGAGTGGAGGCATCTGTATTGTATGCAGTACTCTTATTTATTGTAACCCCAGATTTTCTGAGATAGAAAAAGAAGTTGAATTAATTTTTAATTAATTCAGTTAATTAAATTGAATTGCTGGACATTCAGACCTGTAGTTTTAATATTTGCATGCATGAAATGCTCAGGGTTGTATGGCTGTGGTGGGATAGATGATAAAGCGAACATAGGCAGCGATAAAGTTGTTTCATTTTCTCCTTGTGTTTTAAAGCTGCTATGTATCTGTGGGTTTGGAACAGCAAGTTTACGAGTTCTTTAGATGGCTCTTACTTTCTAGCAGTGCCTTAGTAGCAAATTCCTTGCTTCAGCCTGAAATTAGCATTTATGAAGTACCCCCTCAACACATTCAGTGGCATTGCTGTCTTGCTGGCTCTCAGCTCAGTCAGAAGGTTTTCTGAAGCTTCTCTGGAATTTGCTTAACTGTCAGAGTTAGACTATTTAATTAATCCTGGCACTGGATTTATTTAACATTTTTATAGAGCTCACATAGTCACTAATCAGTACTTTTCAATACAGGAAAGAGTGCAAGGAGAAATATTTGTAGATGAATCTTCAGTAGCCARTTCTGAAGCATTAAAATCCCATGAAGTGAAACCTGTTGATCCAAAGAAGTACACAGAAGGAACACAGAAAGTCGTCTGTTGTCCACAGTTGACCTCAAAGTTGAATAATCAGGTTCTTGCTCCATCTGTAACTTCTGCTCCACAAAAAAATGAAACAGTGAACACTATGGATGCAGCTTCTACCAGACAAACTGAACAGAGGAACATTCCATGTTCAGTCACTGAGCTGCAAACAGACAATGTACCTCAAACTCACAATATAAATGGGAAAACTGCTTGTGGAAAAAGTCGGTCTGGTCTTCAGGCAGGGTGAGAATTTTACACCTAAGCAGAAATACTAAGTTGCTTTTCTTTAGTCATTCCAGATTGACAGGCGTTTAAATTAACTAACTATGGGTAGTTTTCCTAGKGGAAAGAGGTAGCCCTTTAGTGGCCCATCAGAGATTGTTTTTGAGGTCACAGATCAAAGATTACAGTCATTGTAAAGCTGCTGCTCTCTGAGTGCTGGTGTTGTACAGAGTGCCTCTTATAGGGCACATTTGAATGCCTTCAGCATAGTGCTGAAAATCATCCATGATTTTTGCCTTAAATTCTCACTGGTGTAAGAGATCAAGATTTCAGCTGTTGGTTTGGACAAAGCTACAATGGTTTCTTTAATGTGCACTTACTAGGGAAACAACAGGTAGAGAACTGCTTGGAAAAATACTAAACTGGACTGTTTGAAAAGTTTCTGCACCTCTGCTGTTCTCCCCTCATGTTCCAGTGCTGCCCTGCATGGGAAGGGAAAGGAGCGGCCCTATTTGGAACTGTTCTCTTGCTTATTGCTCTCACACAGATGCTTTTCCTTTTTCTTTTGCTGCTTGTGTTTATCTTTCCTATTGTTAAACCCAAAATTATTTATAGCTAACTTGCAATGATAAATACAGATTCCATTCTCTTGAGTTTATATCTGGAATATCCCTCAAGACAGTCAATGGAGAAGTATAAGCAAAACTACATTTTCGGGGTGGGGGGGGAGTTATGTTTTGTTTTGGACTTTTTGAGTTCCACATTTTTCTTGTGCTTTTTTATGTGTCTGACTGCACCTTGCTCTGTGCAGTTTCCTGATATTATATTGTTACTGTGCAACTACCACAGAAATCACCAAGAGCCTGGATATTTTCCATGGTACGTTTAGGTAAATTTTACTTTGCTACTGGTTAGCATAATTTCATAGCTTCTTTAGTTGTTATTGTGGACTCTGATGCACAAAATTCTTAAAATACAAATTTTAAAAAAATGTGGTTTTGAATATGTGTTTGTGTGAACACAGGAGTTACTGGAAGGTAACCATGGATCAGGCTTCTTACTCCTGTGGCTTTCAGAGGGCGTCAGGGACACAAAAATGCTCCGTCAGGGTCTCATAGCAGTGTGTTGGTTGCACAGAAGTTAACTAATCTGAGAAGAAAACCAATTGCCTTTTAGAGTATTTGCTGCAAGTGGTGAAGGGTACAGTATTCTGAAGACTGTGAGAGCTTTATGTGCACTTCGTAATCTTTATGTGAATCTGAATTGCAAATTACTCTGGAAACCAGTGACAGCTCTGCACTCCCTGCTGAACAGACTGCACAGAATGCTAATCACAGATTTCTGGGTAACAGTTTTAACATGCACTGATTACATGCTGGGCGCCATAAGTCCAGTAACTTGGGATAATTAGAATATTTTTTTAGAGTTTTCTCTTTTATGTATTTAATATGGGTTTTTGTTGTGCCCTTGGAATGTGTGTATTCATTTGCAGGTAAATGTACATTGTTTTTATTGGTATATTGGTTTTAATTTGTTTACATTTTGATCTTCCAGTGAACAGTTATTTAAACAACCAGCAGAGACTGTTAGAAATATGAAACAGACGTGCACATCAGGTACAAACWGCGACACATATTCCTTTCTGAGCTGATTTTGTTCTTAATGAGATTTTAATTAGTTTTGTGTACATTTATCACTACTTTTTATCACTTGTTATGTGTCATTAGATGACAGAGGTGCCTTATGTGTAATATCCTTCAACAGGTTTGCATAGTGTTGGAATTTTATATTGTACAGAGTTTTACCAGGAGAACATTTATCCTGCTTTTCTTCTAATATGTATTTTAGCTTTGTTTTTTTAAACTGATTTTTTAATTGTACAAATGAATGTATCAGAGATTAAGTTTAGTGTTTAATCTGTACTGACCAGTGAAAGCCACTAATAGAAAATGGAGGTTTGGTCCTGTGCCTGTAAGGCTGGGATAGAACCTGCCTGTGAGAGTGACTTTTGCCTGATGCTATTCCTACATGGGGAACATGTGTTTAAGAGAAAAGTTTTCCAGATTTGCATTAATCCTGGTCTGATACATTTATATCAGAACTGGGATCAGTTCAATCAAATCTTTATTCACTGTTTACTTTCCTGTTACTTTATAAAATCATTAAGTATTCATTAGATTAGAATTTGCCAGAATGGGAGCTTTACAAGTGTCCAGCTGATCTCCAGGTTACASCTGTTTAAACTCAGAATATGTATTATTCCAATACATTACATTTTTCAGCACTTGATTCCAAACAAAAATAAAGTTTATAGCACTTAGTTAAGCAATATGGGTTTACTGGGCTCATTTACTATGTACAAGTTGAAGTAATATCCTTTGGGAGAGTGATGAAAAAACATTTAATTGAATACGGTTATTCTGGAATTACAGAAATGTGTGAGGCATTTAACTTGAGAAATTTCATTTGGATTTCTGCTGTTCTAATAATTATACTTTAATAATTTACAAATAGAAAATGCAGTTGGATGTARTTATGCTGATGCATGATTACCATGGCAAAAGATGGGTTATATTTCTTAGTCACTTTTTTCCTCCCTCATTTAGGTCAACATTCATTCTGCTCAGAGAAAACTGRGAGAGTCAAAAGTACCTCAGCTATATCTTCATCCCATAAAATGGCAGATTTAAGGTGTTTAGGTAAGTATTATCTTAGATCTTTCTTTCCAGTGTACCTAAAGAAGCCTTAAAGAGTCAGCAGTGCAGTAAGTGGATTGACTTGACAGAAATTGTAACACATTTCTTCTATTACTTCTTACGTAATAACAAAACCTGAGCCCTTCCCCTTTCCCTATCCTTTTCCCTTTCCCTTCCTTTTTTCTACCTCCAGTAGAGGATAAATATTGAAGTGAAACTGACAAATTGCAGTTTTGGTCCATGTAATAATGTGGGTTTGCTGACAAACAGAACATACAGTAACTTGAATTAATTAGAAGAATAATTAGAAAAATACTTGAGCAGGTGTTTTCCTCCTTTCTCTGCCTTCAGAGAGGGAGGAAGAACACATAGCCCTGCTCATTTCCCTCATTTCTTTGCCTGCTAAACCTCCTCAGTGTTCTGCAGCCCCTCTCTCTCCCTCACTGCTGTGAAGTACAGGCAGGCAGTTTCATGGTAATCCAYGACTACAGCCCTCTGTTACCCCAGGCTCTAATTCCTCAGCCTGCTCCATCAGTAGGTCATAAGAATGCTGGTGGTACTCTGGATTTGTGAGTGGATTTTGTAATCAAGCCAATGTTTCTTTATTTAAAAACCCCCAACAGAACAAAAACCCACAGAAAACAAAAGAACCCCTAAAGCAGCCCATAACTCACGTTTGAACATTGTTTTTATCCGAGTTGTCAAGCTAAATTCAAGCTGAGCTTTAGCACTGCTTTATCTTRAGGCAGAATGTTACAGATACGGACTTGTGCCCTTCCTGTGATTCCTCACACAAGTTCTCCTTCAGCTGATGTATGACAGCATCCATGAGAGCATCCAAGGATATCTTAAACCATAAATTACCCTAGGGAATGTCCTCAAAGTGAACAGCAAGGCTTCCTGTGAGACCATTCATGCCTAAACTAGATTTACCATTGATTCAGATTAATACAGGTAACTGTTACAACACAAAGTTTAAAAAAATACATAGCACATAATATATATATTTTGGCTACTGGATAAATGTGCAAATGGAACTGAGGCCTATGTCTTCCCATTCCACCAATATTTGTAGTTCTGTAGAGGATCCGTGCCTCACTCAGTACTTCTGGAGTGGAAGTGCAGTAAAATGTTGGAAGTCCCATAAAATGTTGAAAGCAATTTTTTTTTAAGAGAACAAATACAAAGTATTTCAAGAAGGCACATAAAAGTGCCATGAGTATGGAAAACCTGAAGTCAARTTGATCCTAGTGAGCAAAACAAAACCCTGAACTTTGTGGTGGCTCCTTTAGAAGCCATGATTGCTATTTCTGCAATACTCTGTTTTTCCCAGGTTGTACTGCAGGMGGACTGTCCTTGAACAGCAAAACCTTCACCAGGATGTTGCAGAGATGCCTGCATAGGTGTGAGCACCACAGAGTTATCCTGGAGGCTGAAGAAAGATACCGAGGGGAGCTCCGCAGGGTGGCTGCTGGTAACACCAACAGATCTGCAACTCAGCAGAGTATGGAGTTTATGTTCAGTACTTGGAACCGTTGCTTTAGAATTGCATTTAAAATTCTGAACTTTTGTTTATTTACTTCTGATTGTCTTGCTGTTTTAAACTCACTCATTGAATTTGATTTACAGTGATTTGTACTAAGTAAGATCAGAACTGGCCACTCCTGTTTTGAAGGATTTTGTGTGTTTCTTGCCATGGTGACAGATGCTCATTATAGGCTTTCATAAGATTCTCACATTTGCCAGAAATAGTCAAGTCCTAAGAGAAAGGAATGTATTAAGTTGAAATATGTGTGAGTAAATGTATGACATCACACCAAAGTAAATTCATTCAATATTCACAGAATCACAGAATGACTGGGTTGGAAGAAACCTTTAAGGTCATCGAGTCCAACCCATGCCCCAACACCTCAGCTAAACCATGGCACTGAGTGCCACATCCAGCCTTGTTTTAAATGCATCCAGGGATGGTGGCTCACCACCTCCCCAGGTAGACCATTCCAGAACTTTATCATTCTTTCTGTGAAACACTTTCCTTAATATCCAACCTAAATTTCCCTTGGTGCAGCTTGAGACTGTGTCCTCTGGTTCTGTCAGTTGTTGCCTGGGAGCAGAGACCAACCCACCTGACTACAAMTGTCCTTTCAGGGAGYTGCAGAGAGTGATAAGGTCACTCCTGAGTCTCCTTTTCTCCAGGCTGAGCACCYCCAGCTCTCCCTCAGGTGGTCCTCACAGGATTTATGTTCCCAGCCCCTCTCCAGCCTTGTTGCTTCCTCTGGATGCTCTCGAGTGTCCCAAGGTCCTTCCCAAGCTGAGGGGCCAGACTGGACACAGCACTCGAGGTGTGGCCTCACCAGTGCTGAGCRCAGGGGAAGGATGATCTCCCTGCTCCTGCTGGCCACACCATTCCTGATACACTTATGAGTCTAGGATCCTTACAGATCTTAATGAATTAAATAGAAGCACATCCTATATTTTTTTCTGGTTTAAAGAATGAATTCTGAAAATTAAACCGTTATTACTTAATGGCATTTGTACTGGTGTTCATCTTATATTTTCCAGAAATGCCGCTGGCCTCAGTGAAGAAAGACAGGCTGCATAAGGAAATACCAACTTTTAGGAGCAGCAAGGATAGTTTCCAAAGTAAGGCCTTGGTTCAGAAACTAGTGTGAAAAGCCCTTACTGTCTGTTAATTCTTTTGCAGAACTTTATCATGGGAGACTGCGAATAGAAAATTATTTTATTTTTTTTCCTCTAGATTCTGAGAACAATCTGTATATTATTAGGCCAGAAAATGCATACTCTATGATAATGAAATTGTGTAAAGCACATTACTTCCCTGCAAAGTTATCTGGCACTTGCTGTATTGATCCTGTTTTGAATCCTGTCAGGGTTACTTCCATGGCATTTGCTATTCCTCAGTTTTTTGTGGCATTGTTTTCTAAAATGGAGAGGTTTAGTCAGGCTCAGAGCAGAGCTTAGCTGCCTGAACCTGGATTCAGCACCACTCCTTATGCAGTTCCAAATATGTTATTCCATTAGATTCATTCCTGTTCCTGCTAGGAGCTCTGCTAAGGACTTGGGGCTTGTGATACTCAGCTRCAAGGGGAATCCTTAAGAATGAATTCTTTGAAATGAGGATTGAAATTTGAATTTTGAAATTCCCACCAAAAATTTATTTTCAGTACTCTTGTTTTCAAAAGCCTTGTTCACATGGTTATTTTATTTAATTAATGTCCACTAAAAGCTAGTAGGTTGATTTTAAAATTTGTTTATATTTTTCCCCATCAGATTCAGTAATTGAGTAATTCGTCTTATGAAAGCCACAAAGGTATTTTAAAACTTAAAAAAACCAACCAAAGCAACTCTATTTCATCTGAAAGCCCATTAGAACAATATATTATCTTTAGCAAGTACACATTTCCTGTAAGCTGAAGTAAACTGAATTTTCCAGTCTTTCTTCCAAGACCAGATTAGTGGTATGGTTCAAAAAATAGCTCTTGCCTAAATTTTAATTCCTAAAACATAACCTATGTTTTATGATTTGGGTTTTTTTCTAATAAAGGTGTGTAATGTTTTATCTTTTATTTTTTAAGGCATTCTTTTGACTCCAAATAGAAAAGACAAATCTAATACTTCAAAGAGAGATGAATATAGTAGAAATACTAGGTGGACTAGCAGCTATAACTTGACACCTGCTTGTGAAAACTGTGAGTATTATCAGAAAATGAATTCTCTGATATGCACAACTGAAAGATCAGTATTTGGGTTTAGGTCAGGGCATTGAGAGAAGCACCTGTTCTTGCTATKGGAGATAAATGGCTATGAATTTAAATAAACTGTTACATTTTCTCTCACAGAGATCAACTTGAACATCAACAATCTTACTATTTGCTTCTGGTTCATCAATAGTCCCTATGTCTTAATGTGGATTATGAGAAAAAGATCTAAGGAGAATGAGATATTACTAACAAAGCAACATTTACATATTCAGATTAATTAGAATAAATGCTCCTTTACAGTTTTATATCCAGTGTTTCAGTAGATTTTAGTTAGCTTAACGTGACTAAATGGCCTCCTTGTTCACAATTTTGTAGCTTTACAAAAATCCCAAGATGCTAACCAGAAGAGACAGAGAGTCAAAGAGATGTGCAGCCAGAAATGTCAGCATTTAAAAGAAAATTGCACATATTCAGTTGACAAAGATGAGGTTAGTTATGCAAAGCCTAATCATGCACTGACACGTTTGTAAATGGCCAAATAAAAGCAGTAGGAATTGYGTAGTTTCTTTTTTAGTCACCTTTAACAGGAGCCTAGTAGCAAAATGAACCTTGTTAAAAAAATATTCCTGTGTTGATTCTACTCCAGTCACACTGATTTAGCCCTGAATTGAGTTCAGCATTTTTCAGCTGACATATTTTCAGAATGGTGGATCTGAAGGTCTGATTTTTCCTGTATTGATGAAGATTTGCACAGTATGGAAGTAACAGAAACCTAAAGGAATAAACCTGCTAAAAGAATAAACTATGTAGGCACAACAGAAATTAAGATCACAGAAAAATACTGTATTTTAGTGAGTAGTGAAAGTGAAGAAACCTTGGAGAAGYATTGTTCCCTTGCCAGTGGGACCATTTCTTTACAGCTATTAAATGTTGAACTGCCARTAATATGTTACTTCATGTGCAAAATAGTATGTACATTTACATCATTCTTAATGACACCAAAATAATTATTTGCAGGGCAATGAAATGCGTTCCCTGGCCATGAGCATGAGACCTTTGAACAAGAGAAGAGTCCGAAAAGATTTCACGACTGAAGAAATCAACTGCCTTTTGAAAGGCGTCCAAAAAATGGGCAACCACTGGAATTTGATTTTGTGGTCTTACCCTTTCCAGAAAGGACGGACGAGCGTTGACCTTTCCAAGAAGTACTACAGGTTACAGATGCAGGTACTCATCGCTGAATTTTCTACTGGTGGCAAATGCTGGGAGCTGTTTTCATCGTTAGCCCCTGAGCTGACTTGCAGAAATAAAGACAGGCTTTCAGAGTGTGCAGCCATGGGATTGTGCCTTGTGTCAGTGCAGTGCCCATGAGAATGGCCTCTGGTGTAATTCTATCAGGGCTGGTGCTTGGAGAGAGAGAACTAAAGTAGGGAAAAGACCAGAGAGCCTTGGAACCCACCACTGCCACCKGACAGGGTACAAAGAGAATGAGAGTGTCATTAAGGACTCTAAATTAATCCCTGTGTTTATCAGGAAATTGGTTTCCTCTCTGCTCAGCCTCTGTTGTGATGCTGGTCTGTGAGAGCCTCTGCAGCAGTCTCCCAGTGATAATCCATGCATCCCTCACACAGGGAGCATTGCTCCTGTGCTTTGGAGACCATGGGAGCAATTAAGTGACAAGCCTTTGTCTGTGGAAAGCTGGTCTGTAACTGTGCAGTGGTTTGGGGCAACATTTATCTTGATATTTTCTCTTTTATCTCCATTTTATAGATGAAAAAAGCCCACAAAGGACATCAGTAACATCATCTGCGAGTGCTTTGTTGCAGAATGTTCGAGAACAGCCTTTGTAACAGTGAGGTATTACCAGAACAACTCAAGCCCTTGGAGAATTTAGGTTGGCTTGGACTCCTGTTTTTCAGTGACAACTGACAGAATTGTTCCACATTGTAATTTTGATTCACCATAACTTGACAGTTTATTTAAGTAATGCTATCATAGGCAACAAAATCTCTATTGGTAAAAATTACATTAATTTGGAAGTTAATTTAACCTTCTTGAGCATTTGATCTGTGCAATTTTTGAGTTAACTTTTTGTCGYTTGCTCTATACTTTTTGTAAGAAAAGGACATAATGCTAAAATGAATACTTTATGTCTGGAAGTGCTGTTAATGTTGTGTCTGAATCTGTTTCCTCTTAATTAGTGAAATGTTTAAAGCAGGTGGAATATTTTGTCACATGTTGAATATGCWGCATGTGCAGAAAAATGTCTCTGTGACAGAAAACACTGAATTTGTGGTTAAACACTGCTGCATGGAGGAGGCAAATCTTTCACTACTACAGAAATTCTATACTCACTGTTGAACTGAGCAGGTACTGGTAGAATTTGGCTTCTGTTGGACAGTTTTCTGGTGTATTTTTCAAGTAAGTGAGCATTTCTAAACCCATGGTTTAGAAATCATAAAACCTCTTCTYTTACACGTTTTTTATAGGAAGCTTTACTGAAAGCCTTGGTAACTTGCTTTTTCAGTTATAGCCTTAGTATTTCAGTTGTAATTTTTACTTGTTTGATAAAGGAAGGATGAATCAATAGTTATTTTATTGTGGAAGAGGTTTAGTTACTGTATTAGCACTGGTTTTCACTATGATGTGCTTAAATGCTTGAAAACAGGCGAGGTAGCCAAAACCTGAGAGACTTGCAATAAAGATGATGCCAATGATGCAATAAATATGCCTTCCAATATTTTCAGCTGTTGTAATTYGGGAGTTTTATTATTAAAATATGGAAACATCTATAAAAGCTGTTTCTGAGTGGAGCTGTTGCCAGTAGCAGGGTTGAGTATCAGTGGAACTATTGGCAGAGTGGGAGCCAAAAGGGCTCCTGAGGTGGAGTGTCCCCAGGGAGGACACTGGGGTCCCTTACACACTCCAGGTGTTTCCCCCAGGACACCAGCCTAGTCCAGACAATCTGTTACTTCATCCTTTGACTGAATGTGTATTAGTATCCACATTGTCAAGATCTGAAATATGTCTCAAGTGGCTAAAATATGTAAGGTGTAAATCTTTACTTGCCACAAGGTGAGAATGTTGCAATACTGACAATTTACCTCACCTTAGGTATAGTTCAGGCTGGAAAGGCCCTGTGGAGCCTTTGCCCTCCTCTCCTCCTTGGAGCAGGACTGAGGTCAAAGTTATTAAAGTTGTTCAGTGCCTTGTGAAGTTCTGAGGCTTTTCAAGGAAGGAATTCCTGCTGCCTTTTTGGGCAGCCTCTGCTCGTGCTTCACCTCCTCTCGGATGGCCAAGGCTGGAACCACATCACTGGAACGTTCTGGTGGGATCTGAAAGGGAAGTCATGGACCAGAAACAGGCAGAAACCTGAGGTATGAATTTGTGTGAGTCAGTCTTTTGCTCTCCTTTGGACTGACTGCATGATCGGTTGATTTTGATGCATTGATCAGTTTAATTTTCCTGCACAAGTGCTTTGAAATTCGCACGTAACAGGCACTACAAAACCAAAATTGCATGACAATAGTTGATGTCACTTTTAGGCCGGTTGGGCCACCCGGGGCAGTATTTCAGCACTTTGAAAAGCTGGAATGACTGACAAACCATAGAGGAAAGTCCGTTTGTGAAAACCCTGACGTGCTCTCCTGGTTCTGTTGGTCAAACAGAGGGTGTTAGGGGTGTGAGGATGGGGTGGTAATGACAGCTTGATTAGCCAGCAACAATTTACACGGTGTGCTCATCCAGGTCTGCGCCGGCACTGCCGGCACCGCGGCAGGATGGGGACCGTGGCTGTGGAGAGGCGCCAGGGCAGCTGCCGGGGGGTGCAGGGAGGAGCCGGGGCGGAAGTGTCAGGGCAGGAACCGAAGATCAGGAGAAGGTACCTGAGCAAGTCCCACGGAAGGTACTCGGGATATAGGAGGTACCTGAGCAGGTGCCGGGATACAGGAGGAGGTTCCGGAGCGGTGCCGRGACGCGGGGAGGAGGTGCCGGGGCGCRGGAGGAGGTTCCGGAGCGGTGCCGGGGGTGCGGGAGGAGGTTCCGGAGCGGAGCCGGGGTGCGGGAGGAGGTACCTGAGCAGGTGCCGGGGTGCGGGAGGAGGTT
>JACDOX010000421.1:282570-400173 GCA_014549065.1 Cardinalis cardinalis | reverse complement strand
GTGGCGGCTCCAAGATGGCGCCGGTGCTGGCGGAGAAGAAGCTGCTGGGGCCGGACGGGCCCGGCGGGGCCGAGCTGCCCGGCGAGGAGGACGAGGGGCAGAACCTCTGGTGAGCGCTCGCGGCCGCCCGGGGCTTGCACGGCCGGGTGAGCCCGGGCTCCGCTGGGCTGAAGCGGAGCGCGGGCTCTCGGCAGGTCGGGGCCGCGCTTGGGTGCCGCGGGCGGCGGCGGCGGGGCCCAGGGACAGCGCCGGGGGCCCGGGCGTGCGTGACGGGAACCCCGCCGGCCCAGGGACCGGAGTATGGGGGTGACGCAGAGCGGGGGAGCAAGGCCCGGGACCGCGGCTCTGCAGGACGTCCGCGGGGCCGGCTCCGGCAAAGGCGAGCTCGTGTGTTTTCGCCTTTTATTTCTAAAGAACGCTTTAAAAAAAATACCTATCGTGACAGAAGGACGTATATCGAATACAGCAATCCATTGTGATGAGAGTTGAAAAGTAATTTTCTGCAGTATTGCGGTCTCTTGCAAGGGAGGAGAACTTTAAATGTTCCTGCTAGTGGTTTAGAAATCACAAAAGCTCTTCTGTAGAAGGTGGCACACTTGTGGTGCTTCAGAGTGCAGTTGGCCTGTGGCTGTGACAGCCCTGCTCGTCCCCAGCCCGCATGTGCCGGCTGTGGGTGCGGATGTGCTGAGCTCATGGTGCTGTCACAGCCGGCTCGCTCCGTGCCGCGGGGTAACGCGGCCGCTCTGCTGCTTCCCCAGGTCCTCCATCCTCAGCGAAGTCTCCACACGGTCCAGATCTAAATTGCCATCGGGCAAGAATATTCTTGTTTTCGGTAAGTAACACGCGCAACCAGTTGGGTGTTGGTTTGTTGTTTTTTTATTTATAGAAACAAAGTRTATTTCAGACACCGATTGGTGCAAACTGGCATATGGGGTCGTTACAGCTGGGTTATGTAATTTGATTTATGGTCTTGTCTTGTGCTTATAGAGCTGCTTTCTCTTTGATTTCCAGGTTAGATATATAGCCYATTTTAAGTAATAATAGAGAATAAGATAGTTCTTCATTCTTATTGTTCTGGTATAAGCCACTGGATTTAGCTGAAATACTTGAAGGAGAACAGCGAGTAACTGTGATTCAAAAGTGTACAAGGATGCTTCTCATTAATTAAGCGAGTTGTGAAAAAATCTTTTTTGTGAAGTCGAATGTAATTCTGAAGGTGTCTTTYTTTCCTCTACAAACTTACTGGCAGGTGATGATGGTTCAGGCAAAACCACACTCATGGCTAAAATACAGGGAGCAGAGCATGGCAAGAAAGGAAGAGGACTGGAATACTTGTATCTGAATATTCATGATGAAGACCGAGATGGTAAGTTTGTTTCAAATGCAATCTCTTTAATTGAGTAGCTGCCATGCTGTTTTAATAATTGTGGTTTGATGAGTGTGTTCTGGGCTACGCCCCAGTAGCTGGTTCAGCTGGTGGTGCTGGGAGTTTTGAAGCTGTGTCCATTTTTGTGGGGGGAAAGTCCATGTCCGTTCTCYCTCCTGCCTGGGGCAGGGCAGCTCTGGGGATCCCTTCTGGGCTGGGGGAGATCCCTTTGCTGATGGTGACTTTGTAGCAGCTGCAGTGGCATTGCTGTGGCTACTGTGTGACTGGAGAAAGGGAGGGATACATCCCTGAGAATTTCATGCTCGGCATGGATTTCTGGGCACAGGGTGTTTCTCATAGGGGCTGTGTGTGGAATTTTGGTTAGCTAACAGATATTCTGCTTTAGTTGACTGAGTGAAGAACAGAACTTAGAGTAAGAGTTTACTTTTCTCAAGTTGGAGCTGATCTCTTTGCTCTTTGCCCCTTGTCTTTTTGTTGCTGCTGCYGATCTCTCGTCTCTGTACTGTATGGAGGGAGGTTATGTCAAGAGACCATTTAAAAGCAGGCCTCATGATCAGATTACTCGTATTTTTGAGAAGGTTGGGGACAGGAGGAGATGGGGAGTGAGTTCGTTATCTTTGTTCCTAAATGTGCTTCTGCTGATCTCATTTTGGGCAAGCTGCTAGACCTCCTTGGGTTGGATTGTCTTTAAAAATGGGGAATGTAAATCTTCCTATTCATGACTTCCTTCAGAGCTCAGAAGAAGGAAGCAGTGGTGGTGGTTCATCCCTGTTCCTGGCAACAAGTAGGAAGATCCTATAATGGTATTTTGAAACTGGAGATGCACTGAAGGCTTGCAGGAGTGATTAAGTGCCATACGTGACTGGTTGTTATGGAGATTGGGCCTGCACTCACGTGGCAGGAAGCTCCCTTTGGATACCAAGTTAGGCACAATGAAAGGATGAGTACATTGCCATATCTTCCAGGGGCCTCCTTGCAATTCCTAAAAATCTTTTGGGCTGTAATTTTAAATGCTTCTTCAGGTTCTGGCTGTAAGTGCTTTTCCACCGTGCAAAATGTGCTTTAGTTCTGCATAAACACTTCAGGGTGGAAAAAGCCCCTATGATTAGGAGGGCTGAGACAGCCTGTGTCATCAGGCCTCTTGCAGCTTCAAAGGAGATGCTATTACAAGCAGAAAAATGTTTGCTGTGCTATTTTTCCTGGTGTTATCTATCAAACCTCAAGTGTATTCCTACACTGGAAATATTTTGGGGCTATTCCTGAGTGGCTGAAAGTGATAAGTATTTGAAGTGATTAAGAGAGGCCTGTCATAAGAACTCAGGCAGCACTAGCAGGAAAAAAAGAGATCTTTTTGACTGACTACAGGCTCAGCTGGCCAATTTAGGTCTTCATGCATCCTCTAATGGGCGTGTTCGGAGCTAATAATACGTGCCTTTTTCCTTTCTGTCTCATTAGTGTCATCCACAAGCAAAATAAATAGCAAAGTGGGTCAGGACCTCCCAGCAGGCAGAGATAACGCTCTTTCTTCTCTAGGACRGGTTTGGATTTGGTTTTTAAACTATCTGTGTGCTTCAGATGAGTATATGCTCATATCCAGATTGGGGAACAAAGGCTTTATAATTGACCCACAATTCTGAGAGCCATAAAGAACCTCAGAGTACGGATTCAGGAGCTCAGGAGCAGATGAGTGGTTCTGAGGGTCTCTGCTTTTTATTAGACTCCAACCTAGCCAAGACCAGATCACAAGGATTTCCAGGGGTTCCAGGTCAACACTGGTAACTGAAACTCTGCAGTGGAGTGAGATGATCTCAGCTTCTTTCCCAGATGATAGAAGATTGATTTGCTCTCTTAGTCTTATTCATCTTCATTTCAGATAAGTTTATTCTGTCCAGGAGAAATATTTTCCTCATAATGCTGAGTCATTCATTATCTACTTCCCACTTCCCCTTTGAAACCTCAAGGAAAATCTGTGTTGTTTCCTATGCTGTGGTCTCCCCTCCCCATTCCTCTTCAAGGGATATTTGAACCTGGCTGTTCCTACATCTAAAGTAGAATGTTTCTGGATTGCTGGATGCAATCTTCATTTACCGTTACTTTCTTCCTTWAGATCAGCTCAGCAATTAAATTATTCTTTTCTGTTTGTAGGAAAGTCCAGGAAGTATCTCTGCCTTGCAGGCCCCCTGTGGCTCACAGAGGGCCCACGGACTGTGTGGTTTTCCATGTTCCCTGCTGGTTTCTTGCCAGCTGGAGGCACATGGGCACGGTGCTCTGTCCAGCTGCTCCAGCTCTGCCAGGTGTCACTGCTCAGTGTGACATGTGGGCTTTGGTTCCCAGGGCTCAGGATACTTAGATTGTGAGTCTGCTACTGAATCTCTGTCTGAAAAGTCTCCTTCCTTTAAAATAAAAAGGTATCTAAAAAGATACCTTTATATTTTAAAGTTATATTTTATCACTATCCCAAGTGCTGCCTAGGCCAAGGCATTTGCTCAAGAAGAGGTTTGGAGAGACCTGAGAAGCAATCCTGGGAGAGAGAGGATTCTCCTAAATCCCCAGCTACATTATCCTTAGAGCATATGGCTGCTCCTGCATACATGACACCGTAGTTCATCTGGATGAAAGCATTTATAGCACTGCCTGCAAACTTAGCTTTGAACATTAACTGATCCTGGAGCTCAGGCCCCAGAGTCCTCCATTAGTGGAATTTCTCAGGGAGTGTGGCAAATTTCAGTTTTTTGCCTGTCTTTATGATGAACAGATGGTTTTTGTCTCTACTGGTTAGTCTGCTTTTGAGGACTGAGAATCTGAATTTCTAGGAGGTAGAAGAGAAGCTGTGCACATTTTTCCTAAAGGATCTGTRTTTCCAGAGTAGCTTTCAGAGGCCTTTGCAGGGCAGAGTTACAGTGGGGATGTAGAGCAGAGCAGGGAGCCAGACTGCATGGCCTGCTCTGTTCTGTGTGTCAGCTGGAGCCACAAGCACCACAGGGACATTTCTCACCTCGCCTGTGCCCAGTGTGCAGGGAAGAGGAGCCATTCTGGGGTTGCATTCTTGCTTGTAACAAAAAAAAAGCAGGCTTGGGTTTTGCCTCAGGTTTGGACTGGCTTCAGCCATATCATATGCATATTCCAGCTGAACTGGTTGTTCCACATTGAGCCAAGTCTTGCTGCTGCACTAGTTTCTGATGAGAAAATGGTCTTTTTTTTTTTTTTGGTCAACATCTTTAAAATAGTTTTCTTGAAAGTTTTCTCCTTTTTTGCTTCTCTTCACAGCTTGAGCAAGGGATATGTAATTGCCACTGRTACCTTTTGAGTAGATGCAGATGTAGTTGCAGTTCACAGAATCAACCATGTGCAATAAAATTCATCAAAGCTGGAAAATCTTTTTCAGGACTAAAGGGACAATGGAATGTTGACAGGATTTAGAGATGTGATTTTAGCAGCCTTTGTAATAGCCTCTGATAAGTTGCTCCTGCTTTTCCAGCAGGACCTGGTAATTGTTTGCTCTGTTTTTGTGTGTTGTGTCATGGCCAGTAAGAAGGGCCCAGTTAACATTCATGACTAAGTACCAGCTTGATGTGGTGCTGACAAAGCTGAATTTACTGCCAAGTCCTTGCCAAATTACGAGCACCCGGTGCTGTATTTTTATGTTTTATGTTTTAGCAAATGTGAATCACAAGACATTCCTCTGTCCTGTTGGAAAGGAGCAAAACCTTTCCTTTACATACAGTGTTAGATTTTTTTTTGCTAGAGTACATTTTAATGTGAGTGCCAGGCTTCCTAGCAGATTGACTGTGAGTGGTAGCTCCACCTGTATTCTAGTTCCAGTCTGCATTCCACATGTTAAGCAAAAATTAAATCCTAAAGGAGAACAAAGATGCATAGCAAACAAAACAATTTTAACCTTAGATATCGGCTTTAAAACAAGACTTAGGAGCAGTGAATTTGGATATTMTTAATTTTTCTGACTTGCCAAGGTGTGGAAGTCTTTTCTGCAGAGTATTCCCCACAGGAAAATCCATCAGTGCTGCAGACATCTGTAAACTTGCATAAAGTACAGATAGATTTGCATTAGGTTTTCAAAACTTCCATTCATGCTCCAAGGAGACAGTTGTACATACACATAGTCCCTGTCTATTAATAACCSTTAGCTCATAGAAAGCTCACGGGGTTTTTGTTTACTGGGAGGCTGCTGCTTTAGGGCATGTACACAGGATGTTTCTAGGATGCAGAGCAGAGTCCTGCACAGATATTTCATTTGTGCGTTTCTGAGCTCCACAGGGCTTATCCTCACTGGTCACTGTAGGGTGAATGGAGGGGTGCAGCTGGCAGTGAGAGGAGCTGTAAGTTCACAGCGTGGCTCTTGGCCTGTTTGTGTGATGGCTGATGTTGGAATGTCTTAGGACAGCCCAACAGAACTTACAACAAATGCAAAATGTAGACTGCCGCATACAGCACCTTGATGAGATGTCTGAAACTGGGCTGCTCAGTAATTTTGTCCGAGGCCTGATTAAACAGGTAGGATGTATATATCTGTCATCTTTTCTTCCTCCAGATTTCTTAGCCAAGCTTTTGCCTTTTTCTGCAGTCAGGAGGGGTGGATTCCTTCCCAGAATAAAGTTATGATAGCCATAGTAACTGGATTTATTTTGTGAAGCTGAAAGATTTAGGACATGGAAGTACAGTGAGGCAGGGTAATTATGAAGCTCAGTAGCTGCTTTGAAAATCTGAGTTCTKCAGTGGCTGGTTTGCAGATCTCTGTGTTTCAGAAGTGACATATTGTGTATGTAGTGCAAGAGAGACTCACTGATCCCTCTGGATASCTGTAGTAAAATAGGGAATACTTAGGGAGGGGTACTAAGAAGAATCTAGAAGATAGAAACAATTAAGTTGTTCCTCTTCAGCAGGAAGTTCTGAGGATAATGGTCCCTCTCTCCTTCCCTCTCCTCTCTTTTTTTTTCTGTTTGTTTTTTTTTTTTCTTTTTAATTTGGAAGAATTGATTGTTCGTGCTGATACATCATTTCTGGAGGAAACTTCTTTTTCAGTTCTTATACTCCTGCCAAGACTTGCGTTTTGGGGTAAAATGCCAACTGTCTGACCCAGCTGATCCCCCTCTACTCTGCCTTGCATTCCAAAGAAGCATCCTGCCACTATCAAAAACGCTTGTGAAAGAAACACAAAAGCTGCAATACCAGGTCATTTCCCCAGTGCTCATTTGGTCAGGAGCCTGCAGAAGGAGCCGGTGTTTAGTCAGTGTGAGTTAAGAGCAGGTGGCACAACCTTGTTGGGAAGGTGGGGAGTTCATCCTGTATCTGCTCCTCCCACTCCTGTGCTAGAAACTTAAGCTGCTTACTGCTGGTATCTTGTTTGCAGCTTATTTCTGCTGGGAAGTTTCTTGAGTGTGTGAAACCAGCTTGTGTGTCTGGGAGACGCCGAGGGCAGGGCCACCCCTTTGGGCCTTACTTACACATCCCATGTGTTCTGGGTTCACTGGGCTTGTTTCTAATACAGGAATGTTGTGCAGCAATTAAAAACTGTCCTGACAGCTGTCCTGAGTAAAAGCTCAAGCACAGAAATTATTTTTTTAAGGAAAATATTCTGAACCCAGAATTGAAAGCATTTCTCACTAATATAGGCATTTACACAGGAACCTGTCTCATTTATAAGCAGGCAAAATGTGCTGGTAGCTGGAGCTACTCCTTCCGCTGGACGCTGATGCTCCCACCTGGTCATTCCCAGCCTGGCAAAGCAAGCCCTGGCATCTGCTGGCTTCCAACTGTGCCTTTTCCTTTCAGATCACACTCGCTGCAACGTCTGGATCCTGGATGGAGACTTGTACCACAAAGGGCTGCTGAAGTTCGCCGTTTCTGCCGAAACCCTGCAAGACACCATCGTGGTCTTTGTTGCAGATATGTCTAGACCTTGGACTGTTATGGAGTCTTTACAGAAATGGGCCAGTGTCTTGCAAGAACACATTGATAAGATGAAAATTCCTCCAGAAGAGATGAGGCACATGGAGCAGAAGTGTAAGTCTWTGTGTGTCCGTACATTGCTGTTGGTTTTTTAATTAGCTCTCACAACATTTGAGGGATTTCTTAGGGTCAGTGTTTTGAGAACGGGTTGGAAAAAATTACTCCTAAGTTGTGAWTGCAACACTAATTCAAATATACTGTGTTAGGCTTTAAAACAACTCTTCCAGTTTTGCTGTGCTGACAGAATATCAGGTGAAGTATTGGTCTAGATCCTGGGCAATAATGAGATTTTGATAATTTGATTTTTAAAAAGGACAATTTAAAAAAATAACTCAATAAAATGACAGATTGAGTTTTTAAAAGATGGTGACAAAATTCAGTGATGAAGTGAGCTGTCTGCTTTGCTGTGATATCTCAGCCAGGTCCCATTCCCATACTGTGCTTGTCTTACAGAAAGTCTCTCTGCCCTTGTTTTTTTGGTGGCTCAGAACTAGTTCTGGTTTCTGTGAACCTGGTGCAGCTAATTGTGTCTCACTACAGCCATTCCTACCCTGTGACTTTAGGAATGTTGTATAAATTAACCTTCTTTCCTGGCATATCCRTGGCAGGATGGAATCTAGCACTGGCAGGCAGTCATTGTTGCAGCACTTTCCTAAAGTATCGTTGAATGTTTCTTGAGATTTTCTTTTTCTATTTTCATATTGAATTACTCCAAAATAAATGTCTTTTCAAGTAAAAGACCTTAGCAACTTCCAGTCCTTTCAGATGAAGTAGATTCAGACTGATCCTTTGTGCTTGGTGCTTTTGCTCTGGTGGCTCTCTCTGCTGGAGTGTGGAACCCTTGCAAATATGGTCTGGCAGGTTCCTGAGCTACCACAGGGAGCAGTGTGATCTGTTTGACCTGTGACCACTCAGGTGTATTTGTATAGCTGATAATCCTTTCTGAATGTTAAATATTATGTTCCCAGAAGCCTTGTGCCCACATACCAGCTGCAGTTTATACTTAATGATTGAAACCACCCGGGTATGATCATCAGGTTACATTTAACAAAAAGTAAAATATAGGAGTTTTTAGGGAAAAAAAAAGTGTGTCAGAGATTTTTTGGAATGGGAAATGGAAAGGCAGTTCTAGTATCAAAATCCAGCACTTAACCCAATTTGCACGTTTGTGAGACACTGCAAATGTTATGGCAATCCAAATAAAGGGTGAGTTTGTGCACTTAAATTTTCCTTTTGGAAAGAGAAGCTTTTCAGCCTTCCCTTCAGAGTGCACTCTGTGAAGGAGCTATGGCAAAGCTTGAGTACCCTGTCTGAGGAACTTAGAAGGCTTTCCAAGAGTGGTATCTTAGATAGAGAATTCTAAAGTATCGTAGAAACTCCTGGTTTGTTCTGAGCTCTCCTGGAGTCAAGGGAAGAGGAGATGGGGGAGGGGCTGAGTTCCCCCTGCCTGGCTCCAGTGCCATCCCCTGGCTCAGCTGTGGCACACAGGGCCTTGATGTCTTCAAATTTCCATCTCCTGTTCTCAGGCCTTGTGCTGGACCCTTGTGTCACCTGGACACATCCCTGGCTTCTTGCAGACTGTCTCTAGGGCCAGCTCTGTGTTCAGAACTTCGGCCACTATGTCCTGTAATTCTCTTAGAGCCCCTTCTGAGGAAGGGCCCATGGTAGCTGTGTCAGGCTCATGCCCTTGCCAGGGTACTGCACGTGTGCCTGGTGACTGCCTTGGCACTGCTGCCCATCCTGAAGCTGCACAGTAAAGCTCTCCTTGCTGAAATCCTGCTGCCTGTGCCTCCTGGGGTAGGCTGCCACTTAGAAAATGAAGTCACTGGCTTGCAACAGCCCAAATATTAAAAACCAGGATAATAAAGTTCACATGAGGGCAGTTGAAACATAGAAGTGGAGTGCAGAGTGATGGGATGTGCTAAATTTAAGCCCCCTGCAGCATAAGACCACCTGACTTCTCTGGCAGAGTATTCCCTTACTCCTGCTCCTCCATCCCAAGCTGGATGTCCACAGTGCTTTCCCTGGCTGTCATACTCAGCACAGGAACCCTGGGGAAACACTGCCCAGTCCTGCCCCACTGGCATCCACTGGAAGTGCTGCAAGGTTGTTCCTTCTCCATTGCTAAAGTCCTAAGAGTTTCCAGAGATGCCTTTGTTAGCTCACCCTTGTCAGTGCAGTTGGACTTTGGACTGCTTGTCTCTGCTGGCAGGGTTTGGGAGGCCTTTCTGCAYCCAGCCCTTGCTCCTGTGTTTGCTGGTTGAGATTCTGACTCTTGGCTTGCCTGGCTGGGTGAGAAACTTCCCTTTGGAGTTAAAGAGCTTCCAGAGTGGGCAGCAGGACACACATGGAGGCCAAGGCTGCCTTCTTGGGAATATACCCAGAGCATTGCCTGCCTGCACTCATCCATCACTGAGCTCCTCTGGGGGTTCCTTGCTAATAACTTGGCTAAGGTGGAGTCAGGTGCATAATGTCAACTATATGCATTTAGTTCAGGCTCAATTGTGATAATTCATTCTTTGAATAACACATATTTGAATAATTATTTCAGGGATATCGCATCCCTTTTTAAGACAGCAGAGCAGATAAGGTGGCTGTCAGCAATCAAGAACTGCAGGAAATGGCAATTACACCAATGACCTCTGGGGTGTTTGAAGCTAAAGAATTGAAACAAAATAACATGTTTTTGCAAACTGTGTACTGTCCCATTCAAGCTGAATTGGTTTTAGATTGTCTACCTTTTTGCTTTTCTGATTTGACAAAGAGCTGAAAGATTTCTTAACCTAAAATATTTTTAAAAAATAGTTTATCCAGATATCTTTTGTCCAGGAATTCTTTTCACAAGACTAAAATTTTTAATGATCAGTGAAGATAGGGCACAAAAAAAGCTAAAAGTGATTGTGAGACTTTGAAGAGTGTAAATATGGAATGATTGTCTCAGAAAAATATTCTTCATTTTTCTCATTTTGCTGTTCAGGGCCTTTGGGATTTATCCATTAAGTTGTGGCATTTGCCTGCATTTCCACATTGCAGTTTAAGAGCACTCCAAGCCTGAGCAGATTACTGTTGCTGGAACAACCAAACCTAATAATTGAGGATTGCTGTCTCAGTGATGCTTCTAGTCAATGCATGTCCTGAGTGATGCAGCAGTTTTTGGTGGAGTTACCTTGCAGTGCCTTGTGTGAGCAACAGCAACAAAACAGTTTGCTGTGTTCAATGCAAAACTCTAAAGAGCCACAAGTTTGGTAGGTAAATGAGCACTCTGTAGTGGAGGTGGGATTTCAATGGCACATCATCACCTGGTGAGAATTTTATTAACATAATAGGCCATTCTGAGTTCTCAACCTTAGTGATGGGTGGCAGAATTTTACAGATTTCCAGAGGAACTGTTTTTTTTTGGCTTCCTATTTTATGTGCATCATCTTAGGGGTATTTCCTGTTGAAAAACCTTTAACTAAAGTAATTTTCACTATTTCTTAATAAAGAAAATGGTTGTTTTCCATACCATATAGAAGATGATTCCTCAATTAGAACTGTGGGGAGGAGCTAATATTCATGGCTCATTAGAAAAAAAGGAAAAATAAAAGATTTTATGAGCTGTTTGGATGCACAACTTTATGTCCATTAAAAGCCTGAGAATAGAGCTCAAATGAGACATAGCTGTAGCAGGTAAGAAAAAGTATGAAATTGCTGTGTGTCAAAGAAAGTTTTAGCTGCAGTGAGCTGCTTTATTACTTTGTGAGAGTGCAGTTTGTTCATCGGGGCATCCAACAGTGCCTGGGGTTCATGTTCACTTGGATTTCTTAGGACTAAATTTGGAAGGGAATGGGGGTTGGGTGGAAGCCTGAAGCAGTGTTGAAGAGCCTATTGCTCAGGAGCTCCCACTTGTTCCTGACTTCAGGTGGTGTCTGTGTGCTCAGGGTGCTGCAGTCAGAGGTTCTTGCTCTGGCTGGTACCTTCTGTTAACTCAGCAGTTGTTTGTTCAGAGCTGCCCCTGTTGGCCCCAGTGTTGTGTCCCATTGCTCCATGTCTGGCAGGGGTTAATGCCAGGCCAGGTGCATCCCTGGGAATCCACACAGAGCTCAGCTCCACGGGAAGGGTGTTCTCCTTCTGTGTGTGAGGTGTGGCCTTGGTGCTGCTGCTGCTGGGTCCTGCTGACTTCTGAGGAGAGGGGGGGCTGGGAGCTGTGGCTCTCTGGGATTATGCCCTTCATTCCCATTCAGCAGAAATTCATGAGGATGAAATCATCAGACTTCTGAAATTTCCATGTTGYATTTGCTCTTATTTACATTTCTAAAATTCTTAGAGCATCTTGTGTTTTCTCATGTTGTTGACTGTTACTCTTTTCGGGAGAGGTCTTTTTTCCGCAAATATGAAGGGGTTTATGCTCAGTAAAGAAAAGATTATTTTGCTTTGATATGAACAAAACCCAGAAAAGGAATCCTGTCTGATTATAATGCTGTGGTAAATCAAGAGCTGTATTGTCAAATAGTCTTTTCTGTGTGATTAAGTCAGAGACTCATCTGAACTGCTCTAATACACTTGGCCTCAAAAGTAAATAGTAATGGGAAAGCTAATAAGGGAAAGTGGCACTTCAAAAAACTCCTTTTCTAGTTAAATGCTTTTGGTGAGATAATAAACACGTGGAATGTGCAGAATGTATGATTGAATTTTGATTTGCTGTAGCTGACTGAGAAACAGTCCTGGAGACAGCATCCTTTGGAGCACTGCTGTTTCTTCTCCACAAGAAGGCACTGTCTCCCTATGTTAAAAGGAACTGCATTTCATTTTCATTTGTTTGTATTTCTTTGCACTCTGGCATATATTKAATTGGTGATTGGGAGTCTTACGGTCTGTATTTAGTTTGGTGTTTTTAGGCTTTTCTCTGGAGTGGAGTTCTCTTCCACAGGAATCACACAATTTTATATTTCAGCTAAACATTGTAGATTGTGCAGCTTTAAACAGAAGAGTTTTCTGATTTGTTCTTCCTTCCATGCACCTGTGCCATTGCAGGAATGGTTCCTGTTTTGAAAGGGTACCATGACTTCTTTTTGCAAGGCTTGTATAAGAAACTTCCCTGAGGTTTTACCACTTCCTAAAGCTCAAGAGGCTCATTGCAGTTCCTTCCCTGGTACAGAGGGTGTTCTGAGCAGCCTCTCTGTGTGGCTGGGCTGGACACTGGTGGCTTTTCTAAGGAGTTTTCCTGACTGCCCCTACAGTCACTCTGCTCCCACTGTTTCTAAAATGAGGGAGCCCTTGTCGGAGCAGATCATGGAGTTTACTTGGCTCTTTTGTGAGGGTTCCTTATGGCTGAGTGAGGAGGAGGAGAGCCCAGGGCCTCGGGGCAGTGAGTGCCTGGAGCAGCTACGTCCAGGACACAGATTTAGCTGGTCAGTGGCTTTGGTCTTCAATAAAAGACATTAAAGTGTAGATTGCAGCCCACATTTGATAAAGCACGTGTGGGTTCACAGAGCATTTCCAAAATGGCCTTAATACTATTGCCATAAATACTGTTGCAATAAAATTAAAATACTAATACATAAAAAGCATTGAGTTTCCTCTGGACTCCACTGTAGATTTCCAGAATGCAGCTGAGTCTCTTCAGGTAGCCTGCAGATGCTCTTGAGTCTGTGTTTATGCAGATAGGTTTTATATTTCTAGCACTGGRTGCCCGCAACAGAAATGTAGAATGATAGGAACTAAAGTAATTGTTCGTAAGGAAAAGTGGCTGTTTCAGGTTGGTGTTTTCTGTGTACATTTATATTTTCACCATGCTTTCTTCCACAATAGGTACAAATTGCAGGGTATAGGCTGTGTTGCTAAACCACATTTGTGTTTTCTGTTGTCAACTGCCCTATAATGAAACATTCAGGAGTACGCATTTTTGCAAATAATTGTGATTATTTATAATGACTCCAGATCCCACTTGATTTAGCTTCCTGTAAGTTTTGGTGGAGGAGTATTGTGCTGTTGGAAAGGGCAACGAGACTTAACTTGCATTCAGTTCTCATGTAGTATAAAAATAAAAAAACCAAACCTTGAGATTTCTAGTTAGTTATAGATTAATTATGGTTTAAAAAGAGCTAGTTCCTTTGTTGCAGCCTAAGAATCTCTCTCTTTTAATAGTTATAAAGGAGTTTCAGGAGTATGTAGAACCTGAAGAGGGTTACCAAGGATCGCCACAGAGGAGAGGCCCCTCGTCTGGCCAGGAGGATGAACACGTTTCCCTTCCCCTCGGAGACAACGTGCTGACTCACAACCTGGGCATTCCCGTGCTCGTGGTGTGCACTAAAGTGAGSCTCTGCTTCTCTTTCCTTACTTCTCTGTCAAAGGCATGCTTTCTGTAGACATGCAGAATGAATTCTGGATTAACAGTGGAGGGATTTGTTCTACAAGTGAGCTTCTGCCATAGACATCAGTTTTTACTTTGATGGAACAGTAATAACTTTATCAATTATATGTTAATTACTTTAGTGTTTGATTTATCAGTGCTATTTTAGAACCGGAGACTCAAAGTAAATGTGATGGGAGTGTGTAAGATTAAGGGAAGTGTTTTAAGATGTGCTGGGGTTAAATGCCTGGGTTTTTCTGGTTTGTTTTCCTGCCTCTCCCAGTGTGATGCAGTGAGTGTCCTGGAGAAGGAGCACGACTACAGGGAAGAACACTTTGACTTCATTCAGTCACACATCCGCAGATTCTGCTTACAGTGTATCCTTTTCTGTGCTGAGGAGATTGCCTCTAATCTGGAGGCAAAAAGAGATGTTTTCCTGTTGAATTGCACATAACATTCATCCAAAAAATTGCTCTGCAAGATTGCTTGGTATTTAGTTATTGGTTAGGGTATATGCTACACATACCTAACCTTAGGTAAGTATGTATATAGTTTGGTTTTTTGAAAATGTTGACAGATGTATAAAATACTTTATAGTTTTTAAGTTGTGCATGGAACTTGGACCTTTTGTTCTTTTACAAAGGGTTTGCCTTACATTTTGTGAAGTGTTCTTTCTTGGTTTTCCCCTCAGAAATTGCAATTTCCATGTAAGCCTGAGATCTCATGTGTCCATTAAGCTTTTGACTTTTTCCAAGTGAAGTAGGACGCAGTTTCCATGTAAACCTGGGAGGATGGATAATTTCTGTGTATGTCACTGAAAAGTGCCACGAGCCTTGCCCTGTTATATCCCCTTCACTCCTGTATGCTAAATGTCTCTAGTTTTGCCTAGTTAGTAGCTATAAATCTATTAATTCCTGTTTTGAAATTCATTGCGTAATTTAGAAACTGTATATTACCTAATTTTCCTTAACCAGAAGCCCAGATGGGGCTGCCTTGATTTATACATCAGTTAAGGAGGAGAAGAACCTTGACCTGTTGTATAAGTACATTGTACATAAAACCTACGGTTTCCAGTTTACCACGCCTGCCTTAGTGGTAGAGAAGGATGCAGTTTTTATGTGAGTCACTGGGACAAGCAGCATGGTGCCGGGGGGGGTTTATTTAGCACTGCACTGCATGTAACATGGATATAAAAGTAAATTAAATGGTATGTTGTTCAAAAACTTAGTGTGCAAGTCTTGTGGAATCCCAAATTTAAACAGCAACTTAGTGCATATTACTTGACTCAGACTATACCACTCCAGTTTTTGTATCYTTGGAATTTAGCTGAGTAATAGGGCTGATCTGTAAGAAAATTGCCTTGTTTAAGTAGAGGGCAGTAAATAAATGTTCTCTGTGGAAGCTGCAGAAAAAGTAAAGCTTTATTCTCTTTACAGACCTGCTGGTTGGGACAATGAGAAGAAAATTGCCATTTTACATGAAAACTTCACAACAGTAAAACCAGAAGATGCATATGAGGACTTCATTGTAAAACCTCCTGTAAGAAAGGTAAAAAGGGGTTATTTCTTTCTGTACCCCAACAAATAAGTAGAGTTTGCTCAAATGGCTGCTAAGGACTATTAATTTGAAGAACTCCAAATAGAAATGTAACTCTTTTTTTAAAATCTAAATATGTGAAATGTCAGGCTTTCATTTATTTGTTATTTAAAATACTGCAAGCAAACCCAGAAACCAGTCACCTTATTGAATGAAAGGCAGTCCAGGAATAGCTATTTTTACATTTACCATTTTTGCATGCATGGAGCAGAAACACACTCAGAAAATGGAGAATTCTCTTGTTGGACATTTCCATTTGTACTCACATGTCTTTGAGGTTGCCATGCAAAGGCAAAGCAAGATCATCTCAGCTTATTGAAGAGATGCTGATGAGATCAATATCAAACTTAAAAAGAGGAATGTGGCTACTTACCAAGTGCTCATCTRCTGGCATCACTGTTCATCTACTCCATTTTTTTTTATTTTACAGTGTTTTTTAATGGCAACTTCTTTAATGGTACTATTATTTTAAATGTGAAAGAACAGTTAAAAAAAAAAAGTGAACAGTAGTCTTAAAGATTTGCCTCTCTCTTCCCTTTTGATCACCAAAGCACAAAAACCAGTTACAGTAATTTCAGTTTTTACTTATAACAACMAAATGTTTTGTTCAACAGTTAGTCCATGATAAAGAGCTGGCAGCAGAAGATGAGCAAGTATTTCTTATGAAGCAGCAGGTAAGAATGGAAGAATGAAAATAAGTCCTTACTATGAAAGATTTCACTTTAATTTCTCCCTTGTTATTGCCTTTAGTTTTTCATTCCTCATTTAAATCACCAGGTAGCTGTTTCTCAGCTTTGCAAATTCAGATGTAATTGTGAAGTAAGACTTGATTCTAACAAATGCAAGTAGGAAATATGGTCACTTAACTTGGCAAGTTGAGGGGAAGACACGCTGAAAACAGAAAGAATGTACATGTCAAAGGAGAAGAGGAAGAAGAGACTTTGTATTTCACCACACAGTTATATTGATCTGTGAAATAGAAATACTTTTAAAACCTAACATCTGAGCATTGCAGTTTCCTTACAGCCAGAGATCTGAAAGACTTTATTGTGTCAAATTAGGCTATGCTGTAACTTGTTATTTTCTTTATTACTCTGTAGTTTAAAAAATATAGCAGTACGTCTCTATCCAGGATTATAAATGTCCTGGAGGTTACAGACTGGGGTGTCTGYGGTTCTGCCTTTGTGTTCTGGGCTGGCTGTGTGAAACAAAGGCCCAAAGCTTATTTACTCCTTGCAGTCAGTCCTCTAGAGGCAGAGTGGGGAAGTATGGAAATATCAAAGAGGAATCCTGTAAATATCAGGAAAAAGATCAAGTAAATTTATGGTTACTCAGCTTCACTGTATTTTATTCCTCTGTATTCTTTGAAATATATTTAATATGCTAATATGTTGTTTTTGCAGTCATTCCTTGCCAAACAGCCAGCAACGCCTACAAGAGCATCAGTAAGTAGATCCAAGGAAAAGAGTAGGAGGTGTTTTGTTTCCTTGAAGGGAAAAAGGGAATGATTCTAACCTGCAGAGATCCATTTTTTATATTTAAATGTAACCTACATAATCCCTGCAAACTGCAGAAAGGAAATAAATAATGAGGCATTATTTTAAAATATTGCTTATGAATTCACTGTGGAAACATTGGATTATTGAACTGAACATTTCCTGCCATGATTCAGCCTTTCTTGTAGTAGTGGGACATTCTCAAAATAACTGATGTTTTGGGTGCTTGTTTGTTTTCTTTCTCCAGTGTGCATCAGTACAGTGCCAGTAGAAAGGCTGAAAAAGTATATGATGTTAAACTTGCTTAATGTAATTAATACTTTGAAATTCTTCTCTGATGTGTGTGATTTGGACTTTTTAAGGAATCTCCTGCAAGAGGCCCTGCAGGATCCCCAAGGACTCAAGGCAGAGCTGGTCCCACCAATGTACCCAGTGCCTCACCAATCACATCAGTTAAGAAACCAGATCCAAATATTAAAAGTATGAATGAGCATTTTACTGTTCTATCATGTGTTATTTCCCTTAACGTGAATCCTCTTCTGTAGAAAGATTTGGATACTTATTCACTAATTGTATAGCTAGTTTAATAACAGAAATGCATTTATGACATAACTTTGGATTTTTTTTTCTTTTCTGGTCATTTGTGTGACTTGGAATAGAGTTCTGTTACTGCCAAGCAGACAGAGGTTGAATGCATCCTAATTTCCTTAAATTGCCTCAATACATTCATTATGAATCAAGTGGATTATTAGGGTGGAGACTGCTCTAAACTATGAACAGTTTTATACTTCATATCACTTATTCTGGAATCCACAGCAAACCCTATTCCACTAAGCCCTCTCTGGGATGTCATTTGCTGTAGCAGATGGARTCACTTGGAAATGAGATCTTTCCCTGACATTCAGCTCCATGGTATTGAGGGGTTTCTTTACCCTCTGGGCATTAAGAAGGTCTGCAGGGCCAGTGTTGTTTTTTGTTGTGCACTGTAGGGCCATGCCTTGCTTCCAGGGGGTAAAATGCCCTTCTGGATCCTGTCTCATTGCTGAATTGCCAGGTTTTGATTTGTTAAAAGCAGCGTGGCATGAAAGGCTGTACTAGAACATCTGTGCAAGTTGTTAATGGGCTTATTAGTCTTTGAATTTCATGTCTGTACTTAATAATCTTGCTCTTGGCTTTTACATTTATTGAAAGCTTTAAAATGTACAAATATTTAGAATAAAATTTCATTACACCTCCCATCATTCCAGAAAAGCAGGAATGTGCATTCAGCCATCTCTGCCTATGCCAAGGTATGCAAAGGACTGGGGTATTCAAACTGAACAAAGGACAAATTTTCTCAGAGCTGAGGTTTATTTCCTTGATTGGCAAGAGATTTGTATCTATGTGAAAATAGGTTATAATTTACCAGCTCTCAGTGTTCTGTGTAATCGATATTTGKTTTTTGTCTTCAGATAATGCTGCAAGTGAAGGTGTCTTGGCTAGTTTCTTTAACAGTCTCTTGAGCAAAAAGACTGGCTCTCCTGGAAGTCCTGGTGCTGGAGGAGTGCAAAGCACAGCCAAGAAATCAGGTAATTGTTTTTAATAGTTTATTTGGCTCCTTGGTCCCTGGGTGTGTCCCTTACACTGGTCAGGAAAGTGACAGGCCTTGACAGATGACAGTACAAAATGTCTTTAAAAGAAGAACTAAACTACTGCTACATCACAACTCCAGGGCTTCTGTTAAATTCTGTTAATTTTTAGTGAAGTTGCACTGCTGGGATTTCAGTGACATTTGAGTCTTGATCCTATGCTGAAAGTGCTGACTTATTTTTCAAATTCAGAATTCTTTCCTTTCTTTTCTTGATGCTTCACTGTTGCAAAGGAGATGCCGTTCTTTGGGTTTGGGCTGGAGTTAGCAGTGAAACTATTGAAATCTCTTCAGAGTTCAAGCTGAAATGAATCACTGCTTGTGACAGCTTGAAGTTGTTCACTCATTAATTATTTAGAATTTTATTGCAATCCAGAACAGCTGGTAACACTGACAAATGGGTGCCTTCTGTGTGTGTGCTGTGACTGCACTGTGGGAGATCCTTGCAGATAAATAATGCAGCAGATCAGTGAAAATGAAAGAAACCTGCCAGAGTGGTTGGTACCTACCCAGACCTTGGTGGTGCAAAATACATTGTCCACCTGACAGCTRGAATTTACTGCTTTGATTCTTTGATTGTTTCTGTTCAATACTGGCATTCCCATCACACTGAATGTTCAGGAGCTTTCCTTCCAGAATTCTTTTACTGTTAAATAATTGATAGATGCACTCCTTCTGGTCCCAAGCTTGTGCAATCTTGTGGGTGTTAATGGTGATGCCAAACCCACAGTTCCTCAAACCCACAGCTGAGAGGGGAAGATAAGGCTTTCTGAACTGGAAATGAGAAATATCTGCTCCCAGCCACACTGATGGTTCTGTCAGTCAGAGAGCCAAGGCAGTTGGAGTTTGGGTATTTTAAAATTTCTTTTTAACTGGGAAGATTTATATATGACATTTTGTGTTCTAATAGTTCAAAAATGCCTAGGATTGGACTTACAGCAAGTCAGGTGTGATTTTTGTGGGTTTTGTTTCAGCATGATGAATCCTGTAATTTTTTCTTTATTAAATTTAATTATTATGAAGATAACAAAAGGGATTTGTATTATATATTATTTCCATAATAATATTGTTTCCATGTTATAAAAACACTGAACTAATTCTTTCATAATCCAGAATGCCCTCTTCAGTTAAACACTGAAAGATGTCCCCTGCTTCATCAAATGCAGCTTCATGTTTTACTCACAAAGTAAAAATAAATTTTATAGAAATAGACTGGAATTATTTTTAGGTGTTATTTCATCCATGCTTTCTACCTGAAGCAAAGTCAGTGGGGGAGTACCTGGCTAGTGATTAAAAATCAAACTCAGAAATAAAAGCTGTAATGTCACCTTCCTAGGAAGCTTATCCCAGTACTTAATTTCTCAGTTACTTTTTTCCTTTGCCCAGTCTTTCTGAATCCCAGTACTCTTGGTCTTGTTTGGGTGGCAGTGGAGCTCAGTGTAGCCTCTCTGTGTTTGCAGCAGTGTTTGGGTTTGAAAGCTGTTCCCCTTTGCCTGTGACTTGTGTGTGGGCTGCAAGAACAGATTTGTGTGCAGGCCATGTTGTCTGGCTGTGACAGTTCTGTCCCCCTGGCACTCTGCTCACCCCATTTGCTTTGTGCTCAGAAACAGCTGGGGACGGCAGGCAAGCCTTGCCTGCCCTGAGAAGGGCTGAGCTGATCTGTGCTAGAGATATGTTCTGTTCACTTCTCCCAGGGGGACACGGCCTTCAGTTCATCTCTGTGGCACTGAGCAGGATCTTCTATAACAATTCAGCCAGTTTAATACATTTTATGCCTCCTGGAAGGAGGGTTTCTAGTCTGTATCAAATTCAGTGTCTCAAAAGCTTGTGTGTTTGCTTAATCATTGTTTTCCATTCTGTCATCATGTATTGCTTTGGTAATTTATGTAAATAACTTTTTCCTCAATCCTCTTTCCAAATCTATTGTTGTCTCTTCAGGCACACTTTCCTACATATCTGCTCTTTTCAACAGCAGGACATGGTAGATTGCTGAATAAAAGTACTGACCAGTGCTATGGATAATTAATGGGTAATTTTATGAATTAAAATCCATTAATTTTCTCTGAAATATCAAGGCTTTCTTTTTTAAAGTTTATTTCTGTGAAGCTGATGTGAGATGTGATATCGACCACTTCTCCCTTCTGCACAGGACCTGTTACCCTTTCATAGAAATGTGGGTGGCTTGACAGAATCTGTCAGGACAGACCCTGTTGGTTGTTGGGCTTGTAGGCTGTTCTAAGCACCTAAAACATAACTGCATTTTCTGGGAAAACTGCTAAACTTGTCTGTAATGGGCTGTACTCTATGAGTCTTCTAGAACACTCTATGCCTTCCAGGACTTTCAAAGATAACAAGTTTTTTTTCTTTTTTTTTTCMCTTGTGTCAGCATTAACTTCTAATTGGAATAKATAATTTCTGTCCTGAAGCATGTAGAGACAGCAGTCATACATCCTTCCTTAACTTTGATTTTGATAGACTAAATTAGACAAGTTCTCTTCTGGTCTCCTGCTAGAGGCTGAGCTCTGTTTTCCCCACTAGTTTCTTCATTAGTTCCCATCATTGGCTTATTCTTGTCCTGAACACAATGATCAGAATATTGTACYGAGCTCTGCAGATCTCCCTCGCTGTAGTGCCTGCTGCAGCAGTTCTCTTTCTTGGGTGGAAGTGCTTCTCCTGAATGATCTCAAGGTTGGCTTTTCTTGGCTACATTGAGCTTTTCCTTTCCTCCTATTCCTTTCCTGGCTTTGGGAACAGAACAGTTGGCTTTCACTCCCAGGAGAAGGTGCCTGTTCGTGTCACCTGCTGTGCTCACACCTTGTGTGAACCAGTGTAAGATTAAACTGTGCTGAGGAGGCAAGGGCTCCTCATGCTGCTCCCTCTTGTTGGCTTTGTGAGGTACCTGGTGCTGGTGAGAGCAGAAGAGATGACCTGTTCCTTTGTGGAAGAGTTGAGCAGAACATCAGAACATCTTGGAGAAAGCATTATTTCCAGCAGCATCCTCTGTGCGAGTAAATGTGCTAAAATTATCTTTGTAAGCATTTCAAATGTCTAAACTGTTTAAAAAGCCTGAYGTTTTCAGAAGGTTGATGACAAAAATATTTAGCTTTAAAGAGACCATCTGTTTCTCTCATAGCTAGGAATAGCCTGAGGTTGAAATGTTGAGATTCTGTCCCAGCATGAGTGACAATGTGGGTCTCAACAATACTGGTCAGCCTCATTGATGGATTGGTTTCTACTGTGACAGTTCTTACCTGAGAAAAGTCTCTCTTCTGGACAGTGTCATGTCCATTTTTCCTGCTGTGCCATGCTTCTTGTTTGCCTTTGTTTCTGGACTCTCTTTGATGTCTAGACAGTGATATTTCAGAAAACTTCAGTTGGTTATTTCTGTGGTGGATTATTTTTATACATATGAACTTCTATAGTCACACAGTTATTTCATTTATATTCACAAGAAGATTCTTGCAAATTCTAAGGCTGCCTTCCCTCTCTATTCTGTACAGAGCATGAAGAACTCGGGTTCCCTGCTCTCACTCTGTCCTAGCATGGGGAATTGTACAGAACTGGGGGCATGTAATTGTCCAGACCACATCTCACTGAATGAGGCCATCACTCCTTGAAATTTATAGGGAAACTGAAAGCAAGTGTCACTCTCATTCATAATTGAGGGGAAACTCTTGTTTTCTTAAGAACTGCTCCTTGTATTTCTTCTCCTTTGGAAGGTGCTCCCTGTGGTAGGAAAGGGGAGTATGTTCCCCTGCATTGGGATAGTTTTTCCTGTCCACGTGAGGTATTTGCAGGACACTGCTTGGTGTTATTTTGGAGCCCTAGGGAGCCAGTTCATCCAGCATAAAAAACAAAGTCGTGGTTTTYGTTTAGGTCTGCTCTTGTTTAAGTGAGGATTTTGTGTGGCCTTTAGTGTTTTAGGGTTTAGGCTTTTTAAACTCTCAGGTGCCAATCATTAGCCTACACATGAAGTGTTTTGTATTTTAAGTTCTGTTACAGTGCATTAATTAATGTACTAACTCCTAAATTTTGCTTAAATACTCTTACTTTGAGTAGATACTGTGGAGAGTGCTGTGGCTTATAAAACCTTTCTAGTGATTAAAGGTAACCTTTTAACTTGGTTATGTCTTTGTACTTTGGAAAAAAACACTTGAATCTCTACCAGTCAAATCTTGCCTTCTTAATGTTTTCAGCATGTACCCTGGAAAAAATCCACCTAATATTTCACACACATTTGAGCTGGAAAACAGATGCTTGTTAAATTCTTTGGCTATGTAAGGGAGCTGTACATGGTTATATAATCTACTTTTTGTCTAAAAATATAGCTTTTTAGTCTTAAATGGTTGTATGCTCCATGCATTAGGATATATTGTTCCAATTTTGGTGATGAATTTGTCTGTGGGTTTATAATTTTCAGGAACACTGAAGTAAGCTGATGGTTCAATTAGGGAATTGTTAAAAAGTTTTGAGTCTAATATAGAAATGTAAGATGTGCCTTCATGTGCCATGAAATACTTCAGTGTGTCTGGTTCCAATTGAAGAAGTGCTTTGAAATGCCTGCTTGGAGATCTTACATGAGTTTGCAATTCCTGTCCCCTTTGGAAGGGAAGCGTTGTCTGCAGATACCAGAGTTCTTCCTGTTACTTATTTCATATTCAAATGCAGTACGTACAAGTGCAACCAAATAAATGGGATTTCTTTTTTAGCAAGTGTCCTACATATCTTGTGCTTAAAAGTTGGGTTTAAATAAAGTCTTTGCTATCAATGCCAATAGTAGAATTGTGTATGGTTGATTTTTATGGAAGATTCCAAATATAGTTATTTTTAAGTGTTAGTTGCTATAAACATATCACTGGTAGTGTTGTGCTTTTTCCTGGTGTGTAGTTCAGCTATTCATCTCTTTTAAGTGAATCAAACGTGAGTATCAGTCTTTACACAAAAATACCCTGCATTGTGCCAGGCTCTGTGGCCTTGGGAAAGTGGCAAAATAATGAGAAATAAATAATATATTGTCATCTAAAGGTGATTTATTGAATACCTGTTAAAACATTTCATTGAAACTCAATTCTTTGTATTCTTTTTCTCTCCAGGACAAAAGACAGTTTTGGCAAATGCTCAGGAGGAGCTGGACAGGATCACTCGCAAGCCTGACCCCATGGTAACAACAAACTCTCCTCCAACAGAGAACGAGGCTTGATGAGCAGAACAATGCAGATGTAAATGACCAAATAACTATGTATAGTGATCTGTTAAGACCAGGAATTTTCTGCTATGGCAGATGCTATCAGTTTTCTCGGGGCAGGGGGAATGAGCTTACTACATCATTGCCTTGTCCCAGTAAAAAGTGCACATTCAGGAAGTTTGCATATAAAATCCCTCTGTATAAGATAACCATTTAGAGTTTATATAGGGCAATTCTTTTGGTTTGGAGGTAAAGCAGGTGCAGCTGCATTTCCTGTTGTGAAGAACACAGAGAAGCAAAATGGAGAATTCTCTTAAAAGTACTACTGACTGCACACGAGGCAAGGAAGAGAACTGAAACCCTCTTTCAGAGTTTCTGGAATTGGCTACTTGTATGTTTGCAATGCATTATGTTCTTGGAGTGGTGGTGGTGGAACAGCATTAACTGGGGGAAAGAAGCCAAGGTGGGGAATGGAGCCCTGAAAGGGGAAACGGATTTGGGACAGCAAGAAACCAGAATGTTGGATTGACTGGAGAGGAGCAATGTTGTCAAATCCTGTGTTTCACAGGGGGTAAATAGTCGCTGTTTTTAAAAGACTACTTTACATTGGAGAATTCCAGGCCAAACACTAAGAACCATGGGAATTTATTCTTGTTATAAATCTTGTTTTAGTTTTTAAAGAAGTCTTAAGAGTGTGGATGCCCTTTCTGGTGTAGCTGACAAAGGGAGAAACTAAACTTGTTTAGCTCCAAGTGCCTGGCACAGTATGTGATGTGTCTTTAGAAGGTGCTTGAACTTATTGTGCACTGTAGTACAAACAGTCACTGTTTGGTTTTATTTGAAAAACAGTAGTTTGGCAATTTGTATTTAATTTTAAATCCTGTTTTCTGATAGCTTCTGCCTTTTTTATGCCAAGAGGCTGAAGAATGGTGGGTGACGGATCATTTTCCCATAATGAAATGTGCTACAGAACACTCTCAGTATTTTTCTTTCTTACTTTTTTGTAACTAAATATTAGCTACCAAGCTAAAATGGATTCCTGCCTTATACCTATGGAGGTTTTTAAAAAAAACTTTCAAGGCTCTAATTCCAACCACATCTGCTGCAGGTGCAGCCAACTCCAATTCTGAAGGTAACCTAAATGAATGTGTACACGATGGACATCCTGAAGAAGTTGTTTTGTGTTTTCTTTCATGTAGCATTTCATTTGAAAAGATGGGTTGTGGTTGTCCCCGTTGCTCTAAGGGAGCCCTGTCCATGGTCACATAAACCCTCATTCTGTACAAACAAACACAGCTGCAGTGGTTACTGAAATGGCACTTTGATTTTATACACAGTATGCTTGTTTTACATGGACACACTACCAGAAATTAAAAATACCAAGCATATTCTGTGCTCTTAATGCTGAAGGGAAAAACCACAATTTGAATTATACAGAGTTTACTTTTTATTAATATGAACTTGTTGTACTAAATCTGATGTCTGGATATAACTTCCCTAATATATATTGTTACTTTAAGATACAGAATTAGACTGACCACTAACACAGTGCTGGGTGTTAACCTCAACTCCTATGTTACAGCAAGAAGCTGTTTGTGTGAGTCTGTCTAGACATTAGAAAGCTAAGAGTATTTACTTGCCTCTTTGACAAACATCATGAGTATGTTACTTGTGCCAGTTTTTTTGTTGAAAATACTCTATTTTTTGTTTTGGTTTGGTTTGGTTTTTTTTACTTTTTTAAGAAATGGTATGACCTGAAGTTATACAGTTGTCTAGATAACAGTTAGACTAAGACTGTGGCTGGCTGACGGTGACGTGGATGCGCCTTCTGGTGTAATGGGTGCCAGTTGCAAGTTACCACACCAGAAGTAATTACACACTGTCCTTCTGACATTGAGAAGTGAGATTGGAGACTAAACCATCAAAAATTGGACCAGAAAACTAAAGTGTGTGATTGTAATGGCATAGTTTGAAAACCTCAGTCTGAAACTGCCTTTTTTTGTCATCTAACCTGATAAGCACTTTTCTAGCAATATGGCTAAAACTTACAATGGAAGTATTTTCCAAATGTATAAAAATGTTGAGTATACTAAAACTGATCAAAACTGTTACTGTGTCATAACTTACCAGCTTTGAAGAAAGACAAAACAGGGACAGGTTTCCAGTTTCTAATTGCAAGTGAATGCTCCTAGTTTACTGAAGAGAGGTGTAAGTAATGTAGCATCCTGTGGGTGCCAAAGTCTGCTGGCTTTGGTGAGCTGCACAGTTGTTATTCTGGTGTCTTCAAGCATTGGAACCAAAGGCCAAATGCAAACAGCCTTTACATTTTCAAGTGAAACTTCATTTTATTTGCAGATACACTTGTATGGTAGACTGTTTAAACTATTATATGCCTATATTTATATGCATTATAGTGACTGCATCTACTGTTCATGTTTAAACTAAGAAAACAAAAAATGAAAGCATTCAACTTGAAGCAAATAGAAAACTTTAAAGATTGGCCCTCCATAAAAATGCTGTGGTTATGCTGCTTGATTTTAAGTTTGCACTTTTTTTATTGGCATTAAAAAAAAACAAACTGTTTAAACTGAACAGAATTTCGTATTTTATTTAATTTAACTACGTTGAAAGTGACTGCTCTGTACATCGTGAACTTAACAATATACATGCTGTAAATGAAAGTTCACTGTCCTGTATACTAAGTTTATTGGTTTTTCTTCCAACTTACAATTAGGACTGCAAATGTATGAAACAAACCTTAGTCCACTTGTATGGCTTTAACCAGGTGCAGTATGCAGTCATGTGGAACCTTGCTTTCTAGTGCTGGCAAAATGAGGACGTCTTTAATTACTGGCTTCAATAAACATGAATCCAGACTGCTTTCTGCTGTGCTTTTGTCTGGGAGATGCCCTCCTGGAACTGTTTGTGTGGGAGCAGGGTGTGGGTAAGCTCTGTGAGCAGGAGGAGCAGGTTGGCTGGGAGCTGTGTCCCTGGGTTAGTGACAGCTGCCAGTGCCAGTCCTCTGGAGCTGGGAGCTGTGTCCTGTGCCAGTGGAGCAGAGCTGTGCTTGGGACAGCCCACAGCACAACTGCTTTGGTCCAAAATAATGTATTTCATTGGGCTGGGGAGACAGCTGTGTGCCTCACCAGCTTCAGATGTATTTTGTGGAATACTGTTCCCAAGCACAGCACTGATCCTGAATCGGCAGGATTCAAATCCAGGCTATGGGAAGTTTAAGGAGTGAATTGCTGGAGTGTTGAAAATCCCTCTTCTCTGCCAATAGTCAAGTGTTCTCACTTGGCTGGGTGTAAGAAGAGCTTCCCAGTAAGCACAGAAGGAGTGGGCATTTAATTAGGATTCTGCTGCTTGTTTTCATCATTTGTTTCATTTCATATCAATTGGATGCCTCTGTTCCTCTGCGCAGATTGAAGCTCTGAGTATCATTGTTTGTTGAGTCACCCTGCCTCTGAAATATAAATCAGCTAAGCTTTGGCTTTCTGGAATATAATTTCTCCAGAAGGGAATCCTTATGAGGCCATGAAACAATTATCATTTTAGAATTGCCATAATGTTTTCATTAGCTCATTAATGTGAATAATCAATTTAAACCTGCTAAGACGGGCTTTAGAAAATATTTTTTGAGTATATGAAGAGAATTCTATTCTGTTCTATTAGTCTGGGAGAAAATCAAGTGAAGACTTCAGATGAGGTGAAGTTGGAAAGATGGTGACAGTGGATGGAAGTGGAAGAACTTATAACTCTTATATTTACTTTGTTGCTCTTCAACTGTAATTCATTTTTTTTCAAAGCAAAATGTCCCTAAGTTAGGGGGAAAAAATTGAGATAATAAGGCTTTGGTGCAGAAGAATCTTTCTTAAGGCTGCTCTGAAGGCTGATTTAAGCTTTCTAAGCTGCTCTTAGAAGAGGAGTCATTCACTGCCTGTGCTGTTCCAAATGGTGGCATTAACCTTTCTGGCTTTTCAGGTGTGGCAGGGTTTTGTTAGAGAATGAACTGCTCTAAGAGCCTCTGCTTGAACAGAAGAGTGAATTTCTGAGTCATGGCTGTTCAAATTCCTGCATAGCAGAAGCCGGGGGGTTAAGAGGTTGTTACCGATGACCTGAAGGAGACTCTGCTCATCTGGGTCTGTGTTTACAGCTGAATGGACTGTTTGGTACCAAACCCAAACTTGTCTGTTATATGGTCTTTTTCATTTAAAAATAAATAATGTATTCATAGGATAGATACAGTTTAATTCCAAAGGCAYTCTTTTGCTGGAATTCAGTTTCCCTTCAAGGAATTGACATTAAAATTCCAGCCTGACATGCTGGAATGCCTTTGTAATAATGAATTTCTCCTTCACTGACCCACTCAGATTGTGTGGAGAAGACAACAAGCACAAATAATCACAAAAGCCAACAGTCTGAGCTGCTGCTTTGGGACACTGCTGGCTCCTGTGAGATTCCTGCACTCCCTGTAAGTGGTTTATCAGCAGCTCCATGGAATGGGCACTGCAGGCTGCAGGTGAGCACACGGTGGGATTGAGTGGGGTTTCTGCTCCCTGGAAGAGTGAAAGAAAGTGATCTCTGCTTCCACATGTACCTCAGTGAAATTCAAATGTTTAGAAAAAAGCTCAAGGAATTTTCTCCAATGAATTTCTTGACAAGTGGTAATATAAATATACTGTTACAATGCTTCCAAATCAGGCATGTCTCCAAAAACCTGAAGGATAGGGCACCTAATTCTGCTTCGGTTGTCTTAAAAGAATAAAAAGGCTTGCAGGATCAGCAGCACAGCTGTGCTGAGTGCAGCAGTGCCCCAGGAGCTGCTGTGGCCAGCAGTGACTGATGCCAGCGCTGTGACCTGGCAGTGGGAGTGGATCTGGAGCACTGTCACTCTCTCAAAGAGCKGTGTAATCCCTGGTTTGTTCCAGGAGTCAGAGCCCCCAGCTGTGAGTTCCTGGAGGGCTTTATGGGAAGCACATTAGTAATTACATGCAAGAGGTCTGTGAGATTATGTCAGAACCAAGGGAAGCAATTAATTTTCTTTGTTGCCTTTGGTAGCAGACTTTGTGCAGCAGAACCAACACTATGAGTAGAACAACTTAATCTGTAGGAAAAGATCCCTCACTCCCCTTTCCCTGACACTTAATTATAATTATGTTTTACTGAACATTTCTGGAGCTGAAATATTCCAAGCCCGGGAGGTGGCAGGTGTGGGATTGGTGCCTGAAGGTGACAATGCTGGACACGTCTACAAAGGCACTGGCAAAAGGCAAAGGCACTGCTTGTCAACTTCCCTCAGTAATTCCTGTTTGGCAGATTATTTTTGTTTTRATATCCAAGTATCTTCCAAAGAATGAGCTGACGATTTTTTTCCCAAAGAAAAGCTATTCCATTCAGTTTTATGAATTTTAATATGAGTTAAGCTGTTCTCCTTTTAATTTCGAGTTGAGTAAATTGACACTGGTTTGACTAGTTTGTTTCTTTCAGAACAAAAGCTGAAATAGCAGTGTCCAGCACTGAAAGCCAACAGTTTCATCTGTCCACAAGAAAGCTGAATTAGCTTGCACAAGCTGCCTTTGAAAAGTTTCTGAGTTTTCAGTACAAATGTTTTGTATGTAACATGCAGGGTAGCTTTATGACGTAAAAATGTCATCTTTAACTTGGGCTTGTGTGGTATTCACATGGCCTCTGAACAGAGAGAAGCTGTGAGACAAGCAGAGAAGAAGGAAAGCACAATTCTTAYCTGCCTTGCTGTGCCATGTTGTGCCAAAGCAGATGCAATGTGGAGATTGTTCACCCAGAGTGAGGATGGTTTGTTCCCTTGGCCTGTCAGGGCCAGGTGTGTGTGGGACTGTCACRGGACAGGCACGGGAGAATCAGAGATGAGTGCAGGGTGAGCACTTGTGAGCAGGAGTGAGTGCAGGGCAGGTTCAGTTTAGATACAATGTACATGGTATAGTATGATAAAGTCATTCTTTAGCCTTCTGATGGTGGAGTCAGATGCATCCTTCTCTCTCCCCTTTGTCCGAGTCCCCTCTGATTTACAATAGGCTTGCCCAAAACAATCCCTCAAAACATGCCAGAAATGGAGTTGCAACTGCTGCAAGCATGTGCAGTGAAATATTACAGTTGAGGAAAGGAAAATGCCATTGTAGATCTCTGGCACTCACCTGACCAGTCTGACAGCATTCCAGAAGCCAAGGACTTGCCTTTTAGAGAGGGAGTGGAATGGACTTCATTGACAGAACAGAGGGAGTGAGACCTGAGGATGGACGGATGGATGGATGGACGGATGGATGGAGGGGTGGATGGACAGATGGATGGAGAGGGCTGCTGAGATCAGATCCACTCTGTGTGGATGGCCTCAGTGAGAGGGACTGCAGGACAGAGCTGTGCCCTCAGGGCACCAAATTAAAACCTCTCCTTTGCAGAGGAGGAAAATGATTACCCACAAAGGACTTGGTATACTGATGATACTCTGGAGATTATTAGAAACTGAAGATGTTCCAAATTTTCTGATGTTCTGAAAGAGTTCRGTTACTGTGCCTACAGGCAGGGAGGGAGAAGTAGAAGAGAATTCCATTTCATTAAAGACCAGTCACTGACTGCACAGAAAATCTCTTGAACGCAAAACGAAGGCAGAAGTCCTGGCGGGAGAGCTCTGGGCACTTCCAACCAAACCCACAAGTGGCTCTTTCTCACTCAGTTGTGGAGGTCAGTGATGGAGCCTGATCTCCACAGCTGGGCTCAAGCTTTGGTGAGAGTTGGGAGCTCCTGAGGTGATGGGCTGGTTTGGAAACAAGCAATGGAACATCAGCCTTTGATCTGTGCAAGAGATGGGGRCTACTGAATTAATACTGGCATTTGTTTATGCTGTGAACCTGAATTATTACTTCCAGGTTTGTTTTCCTGGGAAGAGCACACATGGCCCAGGACAGCACTGGATTGTCAGTAGGTGACTAATTAGCTGTGCTTAGCTGGCTGAATCAGGATGTTTTGACCAGTATCTTGCAATGCTGAGAAACTGGCAGGATCTGAAATACTTAAAACAGCAAAATCCTGTCAAAATCTCTCCCAAGTCACCTTTCAGCTGAACAGAAGTACAACACAACTATTAAGAGAATGCTGTCATATTTCAAATATTTTTAGCATGGTTTCCACTTCCTTTGCTTTTGTGCTCTGTCCTGTTCTATCCCCTCCTCAAAAATAACTTAAATCTTTTGGCCAGTTTCAGTGACAAGAAAGATCTCGCAGACAGCTGACTTAATCCCAGTTGCATGAAAATTAAGGGCTTGGTGGAGATGATAAATCCAAAGATTTCCTCTGCTTTAGGCAGGGATTGCCAAGGAAGTCTGGCTGGTTCCTAGGCTAGCCCAGCCAAACAAAGCTCTGTGGTCTGCACACACAGAACCTGGCGCAGCGCTGGCTTCCTTCTGCTCGAGCAGGAGTTGGAGCACAGAAATGGGAGCTAAGCTGCTCCCTGTGCCAGGGGACCCTGGGGAGGGGGCTGGGGCAGTGGCCTCGCTGGGAGGGGTGAGGTGGGGAAGGTGGGAAAAGAAGACAAGCCTGCAAGGAATCAGGATTTATTAGTTCCTCTGTGTATGGCTGTGGAGAGCTGGGGCCATATGCCTGCTTTGGGTTTATAGCCAGTGATGGAAGACTTGAAATTATCTTTCCTGTTGAAAAAAAAGAAAAAAAGCCAAAACTTTCCCTTCCATGTAGAAGGCCCATGTAACCAAAGAAACACTCTGTGAGGGAATGAGCCAGATGAGCTGAATACAGAGTTCTGTTGTATGGAGAAATTAGGTGCTGTTGCAAAAGGGAATATTCTTTGAACTGCTGTTATGGTTGCTGATGTTAGCAGTCAGCTGCAGGTTAGCTGTAAGTAAAACAAATTCAGGAGGGTAATTAAAGAATGAACTTCTCTACCATGTGCAGTTCCCCAGGAGAAGTGCAGGGACTGGCTGGGTTGTTGCATAACACCACACACAGGATTCAGACAGTTGAGGTCAGTTGTTTTCGCTGGCCCGTTCCTTCCGTGGAAAGAAAGAATGTAGTGAGTGTACTTCATCTTTTTTTTAAGCCTGCTAAGGGACCTTTAAAACTTTTCTTATAAAACATGGTTTATACAATTTTTTCATCCTCCCCTTCAGCTTCCCACCTCCTCAAAAAATGAACCCTGGCTCTTTCCCTCCAAGGTCTGCTGTACCCTGTGTGCTCCATCACTTGCTATAAAACTACTGATGTTGCAGAGGAAGCATCCCCATGCAGAGGGAACAAGAATTTTCTGGCCTTCTGCTCTAGGTCTGTGTGGTTTTATGGTGTTATTGGAAGACCACCACCTTTTTTCTCAGTTCAGGGCTTTTTTTCCCCTCGATTCCCTGGATAAATGTAGTGCCATGAATAAAATAAACACTGCTGTCAGTCTCTCTGCATATTTTTTCAGTGTGCTTCATTATACAGGATTCTTTCAAAAGAAATGTAACTCACAGTCTTGGCTGGTTCCCAGCACCATTAAAGGTCTGCTGGCACTTTTCTTAAGAATCTGGCATTTTGCTTCTCTTTTTTATAGAAATTAATTTCACCTTCTGCTTTGTAGAATGTCTGCTGCCCTTTAGCGCAGCTGTGGCTGCACAGTAACCCCTCTCTGGCCCTTGCAGATTGCAGATGCCCTTAGAAGTTTTTGGAGGTGAAAGGAGCCAGTGACCTCCTCATTCACTACCAAACTGGCCCAGTAGATGAAAAAGAATGAGATGTCAGTCCCTAATCTGGAGTAAAAAAAAAAAAAAAAAAAAATGGTTCTGTGAATGGCTCATTGTTAAAAGCGCATGAAGTCGTGTTCCTGTCTGCAAGGTAAGGGTCTGACTGATCTGTTTGGCAGCATTGCCTTTCTTGGTTTTGTTTCTGAGGGGGAGGATTTTTTGTTGTTGTTTGTTTTTGAAAGGGAAACACTGTTTCCTGATAGTGATGRTGAAGTTTCAGCAGTGACACTTTTACCTGTCCCCTTAATCCAGTACAGCTCCTTGGCAGGGGCCTGAGGGGACTTCAGCGGCTGCTGCCTCTGGTCCCAGCTGTGAGAGCTGGTGGCACCCCTGGGGCTGGGGACTGTCACCAGAGGCTGAAGCCTGGGGGGCTCCAGGGCTGCTCTGTTTGTTTTCCAAGGCCTCGGGGCTGGAATTCAGGTGGAGGTGGTGAAAGTCTGCACAGATGAATGTTGTAGCTGAGGAGAGGAGTAGGACTCACCACCATTTTGGCTACTGAAGCTGCACTTTTTTAACCAGGTGAAAAGCCCAGGAGTCCTCACTGTGCTGTAATGTGTGCCCAAGAGACCCTGGCCGAAAGGGCACGGTGTTTTCAGCCAGTGGAACTTGCAAGAAGCTTTTAGAGGTTGCCCTTCATCTCAGCTTCTTTCTGTTCTCTGCTTCTCTCTGAACTTTCCTCAGCTGGCAGGGCTGTGCTTTGACCCCTTTCCTCAGCTGGCAGGGCTGGTTTTTGACTCCCAGCTGTGGATCCCAGGTCTCCTCTCTGTTCCTGAGGTGCCTTTCCTGGTGGTGTCCTGCTGGGAGGCTGCAGTGCCCAGCTGTGGCTGATGTGGTGACACGGGATTGTCACACTGTTCAGCAGCATTACAGAGAACTGACCTCATGACTCCCCACCATCCCAGACAGTCTTCGTTCTGCTTAAAATCTGTCAGAACTCACAGCTTCTTCTTCTTCTTCTATTAATTCCTACTTCTGACTCAGCAAAATTATTTGTCCACCTCCCATGCAGCTCATGGCTTCAGAACCGGTGTGCACACCACACTCCCACACTGGGAAAATGCACAGTTCCCTACACTGAGGCACTCAAAGCTACCAGATGTTTTCCTAGAGCAAGTTCTTTATTAGCTTTTGAGGGTGGGGCTTGGCTTTTTTCTTTTCCCCAACTGAAAAGCTGAGAAAAAGCTTCAGCACTTTTTACATTGAGAATTTCAAGGGGGAAAAAGCCTCCTGTCTGATGCCAGAGTTAAACTCTAATCACTGCTCAGCTCTCCTGGAATTTGGCAGCACACCAGTGCTCCTTCCCTTTGGTGGGTCACGTGGAAATACCGGAGCCTTTTCTTAAAGAACCTCTCAGCTCTTTTCAGGTACTTGCACAGAGGTAACTTTCCTGTTAGGATTCTAATGCCTTTTACACTCTTGACTGCATTAAAGCACCATTCCTAATAAGCAGCATTCATATCTACAAAATTTTATGTTTAAGCATTAAAATTCTTTTAAGTGTGTTTAAATTACATAAATGCACTTTAAAATCTGGTTTTAAATTGATATTCGTATTCTACTGGAATAGAATCACAGTTTAAATCTTGGAAATAGCACTTAAATGTGCTTAATGAAAAGAACCCAAAATTGGTTCACATGTTTATGCGAGGTCGTAGGAACAGCTGAGATGAAGGCTGAGAGATGAAGGTCTCTTTGTTCAGTTTGTTCACTGAGAATATTTAAGATTCCCCTTCAACTGCTTTTTACACCTAACTCACCAGCTGGTTTTAATTTATGACCAGTGTCCTGGAGATCCTTTCTGATGGGGAGTTTTTAATTCTCTCAAAGCGGACCCAAACTGTTCTGTAACAATCAGATGATTTAATTACAGTGTCTATGAACAGCATACTTGGTTTTTCCCTCAGTGCTGCTTCTTCCTTGTTTTCACTCTTCCCATTTTAGCTGGATGTGAAGAACGCAGTGATTAATTCCCTGATYTGATTAGCTCGATACTATGGTGGTGTCTCGAGTGCTGATGAGTGACCCAGTTCCCCGTTTTCCTGGTCCCCATGAGCAGGCACACAATGGAATGGCAGGCTGTGCTGGAAACTCCCAAAGCCAAACTTATCTGAGCGCGATCTGATCCGCGGGGATGAATGCAGTGACCTTTTTCCTGGATCGCTACTTCTATTTACATATTAAACGTAGACTTTTTTTCCTTCCCGTGCTGCAGAGCTGAAAAGGTGCCGTAGCAGGCAAGAATGTGTGTAAAGGATTCCTTTGTTAAATGTTGGCAGCAGCCTCAGCCAGCCTTGCCAAGTCAGTCCAGCCCACCCACCCATCCAGGAGCACGCCGGGGATCCGAGCACAGCCCGGGCTGGGTGTGGGCTGTCCCGGCAGGGCTGTGCCCTGGGAGCTGGGACACGCGGGAGCTGGGACACTCGGGAGATGCCCTGGGAGCTGGGACACTCGGGAGATGCCCTGGGAGCTGGGACACGCAGGAGCTGGGACACTCGGGAGATGCCCTGGGAGCTGGGACACGCAGGAGCTGGGACACGCGGGAGATGCCCTGGGAGCTGGGACACGCAGGAGCTGGGACACGCGGGAGATGCCCTGGGAGCTGGGACACTCGGGAGCTGCCCTGGGAGCTGGGACACGCGGGAGCTGGGACACGCCGGAGATGCCCTGGGAGCTGGGACACTCGGGAGCTGGGACACTCGGGAGATGCCCTGGGAGCTGGGACACGCCGGAGATGCCCTGGGAGCTGGGACACACGGCACATGCTGGGACACTCGGGAGCTGCCCTGGGAGCTGGGACACGCTGGAGTTGGGACACTCGGGAGATGCCCTGGGAGCTGGGACACGCAGGAGATGCCCTGGGAGCTGGGACACACGGCACACGCTGGGACCAGCCCTTTTCTTGCCCCAGAACACCTGGCTGGAGCAGAACTCTCTCCCTGTGCTCTCCCTGCCCTGGGAATTGGCTGCCCAAAACCAGACGGGTTCGGTGTGTCTGCACCTCCCGGCACCCCCAAACTGCTCTCATGACTTAAATATATTTACACTTCATCTTCTCCACTCCAGGGGAGAAGGAAGTTATTAAGAAGTTTGCAGAAGGGTGTGCTGGAGGAACTAAGCAAACAGCCAGAATAAAGATCTCCTACCACCTCACCTTTTGGTAAACCACTCAACCATCTTCCCCTTTGTCCTTCTTCAACACACCTTTTAGATTCTCTTTCAACACACTGATGTGTTTTGGTTAGAATTGCAAAAGATTGACCAAAATAATACTCACTGGATGTTTCAGAAATGTTTTCCTTGCTTTGCTCAGGACAGTCTTCCAGAACTGCAACGGCAGTCCTCCAAAATAGAGATTAAATGTCTCTTCAGGTAAATATGCGTAACTTGTGTTCCTGAAACAGCCATGGAGCCTTCAGTTACAATCCAGAGAAGCTCTCCTGAATGACAACCACATATTGTGAGAGTTCTAATTTCTATAACTCCCTAGAGTTATACAAGAACTGAGATAAGAGACTGTAAATACCTGTTAGTCCAGCCCCGTGCCATAGTGGGATTCTCCCCTTCCATGATTTCCTATTGTTGGGCCAGGTTCATGTGACCTAAGCAAGTGTTACCCTCTTTCTCCATGCTTTGCTCATGTTTTCTTATTTTTTTCTTTCCCTGCCGCTCACCCTTCACCAAAGGGCAATGACTTTCTTTTACACATCTCCCAAGTCTTCACCTTGCTTGAGAACATTGGACTCACCCTGCTGCACAGGGTGTAGCAGAGAAGCTGTGGAAGGACTTTGCACAGTCAGCTGCAGCTCCAGTTCACCAAGCTGCGACTGTCAGTGGTGAAGAAACCCCTGACTCTTTCCCTGGCTCTCTCTCCTTGCCCCTCCTTCTTTGGAGGTGTTTATTCAGAGGCCAATAAAAGAAGAAAAATATTTTGAAATTAAAAATCMCATGTACACGGTAGAACCTATGAAAAGAGGGATCAAAGGAGTTTCAAGGGAACTGAAAGGGAGACATGAGTRGTTACCTGTGTGTAGACACAGGTAACTGGAAAGGAAATCCCCAGGTGGATAATTCACAGTATTCATGGAAAACAGAACTGTAGCAGTTAGACTCTTGGAGGCCAGAGGAAGATGCTAGAATTGTTAATGTGTTAAAGTCCTGTAATGTGGAACAGATGACAGTGTAAACTATCAGTGACAAGAACAGGAGCACCGGTCTATCAGAGCCTGGCTGATAACCAAGGCAGATCACAGGATGCAACACGGAACAACTGAACTGCACCGTGGTACGCAGCAGTACGGCTGTGTTGAAAAAAATAACTTCGCTGCACTTCCCTCACCTGGATTTGCCAGGTTATGGTGCAATTTGTCCTTAATTGTCGTGACATAGCACAAGGAAAAGCACCCCCAAAACCTGATTCAGAGCCAGTCAAGGCTACTTTGGAAAACGTCACTGTTTCGAAAGACACCACTCGTGGAAGAACGGCAGCGGAAACCTCGCTCGGGCGCAGTGTCAGCGCAGGGGCTCGGCCGTGAGCCCGGGGCAGGTCCCGGAGCCCGGAGCCTGCTCCGAGCCCGCCCCGCGGGGGCCGAGCTGGGGCCGTGAGCGCCCCTCGGAGCCAGCAGCGGCTGCAGAAAGCCGAGCGGCGGCGGGGCCGGGCGGGGCGGGGCGGGGCGGCAGCGGCAGCGGCAGCGGCAGCAGCAGGAGCAGCAGCAGGAGCAGCAGCAGGAGCAGCAGCAGGAGCAGCAAGAGCAGCGCGGGCCGGGGCGGGCGCGGTGCCCGGGGCAGGTGCGGGGCCCTCCCCGCGGGGCGGGCGCGGCGCAGGCACCGCCCGGCTGCGCGCCCTCCGGGGCGGGCCCTGCCCGCCCTTTCCGCTCCGCGCAGGGGGTGGAGCGGCTGCGGCGGCGCCGCTCGGAGCTGGGCTGCTCTGCTGGGACCGGGACCAGGACCAGGACCAGGACCGGGATCGGATCGGTACCAGGACCAGAACCGGGATCGGGACCAGAATCGGGATCAGAACCAGGACAGCGGAGCCTGGAGCGCGCCCCCGAGTGGCGGGGCGGGCTGCGGCGCTCAGGGCTGCGCGCCCCCGGCTGGGGCACGGCTCCGCATCGGGACAGCGCAGCTCCGCTCCGCGCTCCCTGCGCGCCGCTCCGCACCGCACCGGGGCAGCGCTCCGCGCCTCTCCGCACCGCTCCGGGGCAGCGCTCCGCGCCTCTCCGCACGGCAGCGTGGCCCCGCTCCGCGCGATGCTGCCCGGGCGCTCCCCGCACCGCTGCGCCTGAGGCGGGCGCGGGGCGGCCATGCAGCCCTCGCTGCCTTAGCTGAGCGCGGCGCTCGGCCCGGAGCCCGCGGCCACCCCCCGGCGGCACCGGCAGCACCGGCACCATGAGGAACGGCGATGACCTGGAAGGCTTCGACGGCGAGGCGTCCAGCGCCTCCATGATCTCGGCGGCCAGCAGCCCCTACCAGCCCACCACGGAGCCCGTCAGCCAGCGCCGCGGGCTGGGCGGCCTGCGCTGCGACTTGGACTACCTGCGGGGCACCTTGGGCAGGCTGAAGCTGGCCGAGGTGGTGAGTACCGCGGCGGGGAGCGGGGCTGCGGCCGGGCGGTGTGAGGGGCGGGCCCGGCCGGGCCGTGCGGCGCTGCCGGGGCCGCGGGAGCGCGATCCACCGGGGCCGTGTGCCCGCGGAGCGCCGGCGTGCCCAGAGCCGCTGCGGGGCGGGACAGCGCGGCACGGCGGCTCCGTGCCAGCRCCGCGCCTTCCGAGCCCCTCACAGCGGCCGGTGCCCGGGGCAGGCTCCGCCGTCCCCCCGTGGGAGCCGCCCGGTGCCGGGTGCGGAGCTCGCGGAGCCCTCGCTCGCCTGCTTGCCCTTAGCGGGCTAAAGTTCTCCTAAGTGCACCGAGTAAAAAGAAAGAAACCCTTTAAATGACCTGGAACACCAAACGTGAGGTTTTGTATTGTGAAATTAAGCGTGAGCTGGGCTCGTTCGTGTACTTTGGACACCTGGGCTGGTTCAGTTTGATGGAGCCCGTGCAAGGCTCGGACCACCCCAGCAGTGAAACACGTAATAAACACCGAAGCATTTCAGCAGTTTCTGTGGTGCTAGTGCCTTCATCTGATCTGCTTTCCAATTCACTGATACTTATATTTTTCAAATTAACAAAAGTGTTTTTCAGGATGTTAAGAAAAGAGGTGTTTTATGCAGATGGCAATCACCTTGAAATAGATTTTAAATTAATTTCCTACAGGGTGCTGCAAATTCTTGTAACTTAAACAAGTTATTTGAAAAGTGTGATGCCAGAAACATTTTAATATTTCGTATTTATAACTTTGGCATTTAAAACCACTGCTGGTTAGTACAAGGCAAAACTTGCACATACAGGTTTCATGAAAAACACATTGGAAGTATCCTGGCTTCAGCTGCACACAAGTTTATAGAGGACTCCAGTGATGAATTCACTTTTTATGAATGCCCAGTAAAATCCAGGATTTGGAAGTGTGATTTGTTTCCCATCTCATCTCCTCAGCGCAGGGTAGGATCTGTGCTCTGCAAGTGGTAGCAGTGAGTGTGTTAGCCCAGTGGAACTACAGGGACCAGCAGTGTGTGCGTTGTGTGTGTTCAGGACTGGAGCCAAGGGATCTGTCATCACTCTGCAACATCTACCTGTCTTCGAGCTGTTAAAAACTGTCCATGTGCTGGAAATCCTGGGGTGGTGCTGATACGCTGAAATAATCTGCCCTCGGGATTTTTGTTTCAGTTCCTACTGCAGATCCTTTCGGCAGTACGCTAATAACCGTGGCAAGTCTTGTTAAAAACTTGTCATTAAAATGACTAATTACTGATTGTAACCGAATCCTTTATTGTTAAAGCTGACTTGCTTGGAACAAATCCCAAAGATACATGAAGTACACCTCATAAGTTTTTAAGTCGTGTAAAGAAAGATGGGGGAAAACCACGCTCGGCTGGAGTTAGAGAGGTTTCCTTGTCCCCGGACAAAGACACTGCTGCTCCCAGTTCATCGCTGGGGAGACTGATACTTGCAGAGCAGTGTCTTGAGAGGAGCTGAGCCGTGCGTTGTGCCAATTTCATAGGAATGATCTGAGCTATTGCATGTGGTTCCCAGGAGTGCATGAATGCAGAGGGGCAGCAGTTAAATAGAAATAAGGTTGGCCAGTGTAGGGTGGAAGGCTGTGCACCACCTCAGCCTGGTTACTTGCACTCAAAAAAACTCATGGTAATGGAAGAGCAGACTACTGACATTTGCAAACCAATGGAAAACTGAGCAGTGTTGGAAAAGAAAGGAGAGAGAGCACACATTCCACTGTGTACTTAGGTTGCTTATTTGCCAAGTATAATTATTGCAATTACAATATTCAATAATGCCTTTACAAAAATACTGTAGGAACTGAAAAGTAACAAAGTCTGCGGTGTAGAACTCTRTCTCTTAAAAACAAGAAGGAGCTGGCACTCACAAAAACATTACAAAAAGGAAGAAGGCAAGTATTGGTTAAGATAAAAGTCTCTAAGTGTATTATAGTAAAAAAGAATGTTACAGGAAAGATTACAATGCATGTGCTTCATTTAGCATCAGGATTTATCCTAAAATACATTAGTGATTGACAGGCAAAATATCAGCTCGAGGCAAACATTGCTGCTGCTTATTCTAATCTTTGGTTGAAGGGCTTCCCACAAACTGCCCTGTGGTGCTGAGGGAAGGAAAACTGCTGCTCTTTGTGGCTTGGATAGCTCTGCTTCCAAATGCCCATTTTGGACTGTCAAAAGCAGAAGGAACAGGGAACGGGGAAAACCCCACATCACTTAAAATAGGTGTGAGGCTCTGTTAATTTGTTGTAGATTTATCTTTAGGGATTCAATAAAGGCGTTGTTACAAGAGGGAAACCATGATGGCATTGTAGGCATATGGAGTAATGTAAGTGCTGCTAGAGGGGCCAATAGTTTTAACTCATATTTCAGGACAATATGCCCCAAAGKGTCCTCTGAAGGAACACCAATATAACGGGTTATGATGATGTTTCATGTATGGTATTGTGCAGCTTATTTCTCAGCCTTGTTTTGGTTTTTGCTAAGTTTAGATTTGGTGGCAGACTGGAAAACTACAGTTTAGGGGTTGCATCTCCTCTGTATGACCAGTGRTCAGTAATGGCAGTGTGAGGAGCAGTGAGGGAGTAAGGGAAAGGGCCCACGTGGAACAGCTTAGCATTGAAATTACTTCCCTGATTTTGRCAATGCTATTGCCAGGTAGGTGAGCTTTTCAGAAAGGAAGCCTTTACCTGTATCAGTGTTCTGTTGAARTAGTTGTGTGTGTTTGTTGGGATCCGTGAGGGAACATCCATACTGGGGCTGCAGCTGTAGCCTCCTTAGAGCAGCAGCTTGGAGGAAGGTGGGGAGTGTTGGACCACGGCAGAAAAGGAGTGTGCAGGGCTCCTGACACCTGAGGGTGTCACCAGACAGGTGGGAAGTGAGAGACAAAGGGCATGAAGGGAAATGCAAGGGGAGAGTACTTAAGGTAGCTTRGAGCTTTCATGTCTGCTTTGTGCCTTTTGGTTTTGTTCTAATGGGACTTTGATCTCGAGAGGGACGKCAGGGAGAAGCCAGTGCATTTGTGTGCTAACCAAAGAAATGTTTTTCCTTTGGAGAGCCTGTCTCYGTTGACCTTCTGGCATTTAAAAGGAGCAGTACCTTTTCTCATAGAAGGAGTGAGAGGTGGTTGTCCTTGGAGAGCAGAGCAGGAATGTTCTGTAGAGTTTATTCTCATTTCTTTCTGGCACTAATTTGTTTCTCATGCTTTTGAGGGCTTTAATACTTCCCACAGAGACTACTGTACAGTGATGAAATGGATATCACTGGAAAACTTTGCTATGGATGTCCTCAAATGATTTGTTTTATTTCAGTACTTCTCCCCATTCCCTTGAATTTCCTAAGGACAGTCTCTCCTTTTCCTGAGTGTGCTTGCTGAAAAGAGGTGTTTAGTGTGGGGAGTCAGGAGGGGCCCATTCTGTCATGCCAAGGAGATCAGCTGGTTAGGAGGTACCCCCTCTTTGCTGGAAATAGTTTCATTTTCGATGAGACTGTCTGCTTTTTTTCCTGCCTCTTCATTTTAGTTTTCAGCTTTTCCAAATGCATTATGATTATTTTTCCTTGGTTATTGTAATTCTGCACCTTCAAGGATCTTACTGTCATTAAAGCTGGGCATAGACACATTTCCTGCTGAAATTCCATGGCCAGTCGTGGCTGCCCTTTGTCTCAGTGTTTTTGGGAGTGTGGCTCCAGGTGGGCTGCTCATAGGCTTGGAGGAAAGGAAAACYGGGCAGGATCCTGTTGGAAACCTGGTTGGTTCTCGCTGCAATCCTGCCAGGTGTGCACAGGCACTTGATTTAAAGTAACGTGTGACACCTTGAGCAGCTGGGCCAGTGGGTGTGAATTGTGCCTGGTCCGTTCCCGTGGCATCGGCAGCACTTAGCAATGGTTTACCTGGGATCACAGAGTGGCCTTCTGGGGGGAGCAGCAAGAGGCAGAACCCCTCAGCTTGTGCTGGCTGAGAGGGTGGATGCCATTTGTGGTGGTTGGTGATGGCTTCCGTGGCTCAGACAGCCCTAGACATTCTTCTCCTCATGTGTTTGTTCCAAATGCTACAAAAATCCATCAGAGATTCCTTTTAAAGAAGATAATACTTCTGCTTGGGAGGTCTCTGAGCTGGAGATGCTGATGAGTGCACTGGGAAGTATCGCTCCKTTCTTGCTCTTGTCTTCTTGTCTGTAGCATTTGATATTGCCAGGGGAGGCAGCAGTTTGAGCTAAATGAAATCTGGTGGGAATAGCAGTTCAGATGTTCACAGTTTTCAGAATAAAAAGTTCTATCTTCGTTGGTGGAGAGTAGCTGTGCATTGAAAAAAAGTTGTTTTGTGGCTTGCTGTCATTATACATTTCCAGATTCAGAAATGGGTTGCAGAGGCCAGGACTACAGTGGAACTCTGGGCTGTCAGGTTCTGTTGCGATGAAGAAAACAAAATTCAAAAGCCAGGAATGCATGCCTACACGGGTAATAAGACTGTTGAGAATTCTCATTGTTAATTATATTGGAAAATTAAAGTAATAACATTTATGTTCCAAGGAATAAGCTAATTGCTGACTGTTAGAATCTGGTTGAAAGCTATTCTGAGGTGTTCATTAATCTCATATTTAGTTACTGCTTTCTTCTTGTGTCTTGAGCTCAGCATCTCAGCTAGAGGGGAGCATTAGGTGGAGCCCCCAACCTCCCCCCTGTGTGTGATGTGTCCCATCTGAGGGCCTGTCTGACTTGGCTGCTCCTTTGCCCCTGCAGTGCTCTGGATGTGATTCCTGACTGGAATGGGTGGCTGCAGCAGGGAGCTGGGTGCTTCCCAGGCAGCTGCCATCTGCAAGTCAGGGAACTTCCACTGGCTCAGTGTGAGTGAAGGGAGATGGCTTTTGCATTGGTTGTGGTGGAGTTTGGATTTCTGTCAGTCGGGGTTAATGCAGTGAATAGAGGGCAGTGGGGGGATGTTCTGAGGAGGTCACATCAGTCCTGTGGGAAGCACTCGGTGCTCCTGGTGAAAAGCAGAGCACTGCAGGAGACACTCAGAGGGAGCTTCAGGTCCCTGGCAGCCCTGTACCTGCCTTTTTTATTTACAGGTGGAGGTTTCACCTTAAGGTTTAGTTCTCTTCATTTATTCTGCACTTTGGAGGGATAGAAGCCTTCCTCCTTTTTGTTGTGGATTTAGTTGGAGCAATTTACAGCTCTTTGTTCCTGTGCTGGCTCTGCCCCTTGCTGTGACTCCTCCTGGCCCTTGTGCCCTCAGCCAGCCCTGTTTGTGCTGCAGGAGCAGGGCAGGAGGGTTTGGGCTCTCAGAGCCACAGCCTGAGCACAGCTGGCCTTGGGGCTGGGTCCCACGCTCTGCAGTGTCACTGCTCCAGACACTTCTCCTCTTTCATCCCAGGATCACACTGGCAATTTGTGGTCACTCTGTGATGATCTGCATCGTCCACCTTTTTATTCTCTTACACTCTCCAAACAACGAATGTGTGCTACTATAATAAATTGTGACTTTTTTCTGTCATGTGCTGAGCTTTGATTTTTGGTGGAAGATGTTGAGTATCACAGCAGATAATGGTGATCTCTGGTATTTGGTCTTAGAAAAAGGCTGTTATGTCATATTGAAAGGATCAGATTTGTAATGCACAAATGTGCTTAGAAATAGTTTTCAGGTGTCTCTTCAGTGCTTCTGAAACTCTTAACTTTTCTTCAAAAAGATTTATCTTTAAATGTTGTGGATCTGCATTGGTGTGTGGTGATATTTTTATCCTGATATTTACTGTGGAAGAATAATAAGATAATTCTGTTTAGCTTTGCTTTTTATTGTTTCTGTGAACAACTAAAGGAATTACTGTGTCTGTCTTCCCACAGAAAGGTGAATGGGTTTTGGTTTCTTTCATGGTGTCTCTTAACTACCATCTGGCCATGGTCACATCTTCCTACCAGTAAACTCCAAATTCCTGTTAATTTCCCTCTTAAGATGGTGGATAGTTTTTAAATTCTGATTTCAGAAGAAATTCCTACTTTGTCTGTACCAAGTATGCTGTGTTTTTTTTCCCTTCCACAATGAACCAGTGCAATAGTAATAGATGCACTACACTAATGTAGTTCTCATGGTATTAATAACTGGAAAGCTGTCTTTACTTCTTGTAATGTTTCTGGTAATATCTTTTGTTGATGAGGCTCCCTAGTGATTTAATTGTCATCTTGAGATAAGAAAAACATGGACTAGAAATTGGAGAGGTTGTAACATAATCAGTGTTGGAGGAATCTGTTACTTGTGGTGAGAGTTAGTGCATTGTTTTGCAAAATCAGCTTGCACACTTTCCCGTAGCCATCATCATCCTGCGCTCAAAGTTGCATTTCATCAAAATCTCTCTTGCTTCAGGACCTCAACAAATAATTTTGTACTGAAATTTTGCATACAAAGAAAACTAAATGCACAGTGAAGAGACATCTTGATGCCTTAGGATTTTAGCTTTCATATTTTTCAAATCCTGTACTGCATTAGTGGATAAACTCCATATAGTGTGTTAGTTAACCTTCTTCAAGTTTTGATCAGACTAAACAATTCCTTTAGGCCTGAAATTCAGGGACACCCTGCAGCCTCAGGCCCCGAAAAGTACAAACAAGAGTGAGTTGGAAGGGAGGAAACTGGGGGAATATGACTTCATTACCTGAAGCTGTAATTGGAGGATTAACCCCTGATATGTAAATGGACCAAACTTATAACAGTCTGAAAAACTCCATTGTCCATCTTGGGTGTAGCCCCTCCCCTCCCAGAGGCTTTTGACTGCCCAAAATGTGCCTTTTGAAGGTCTTTAATAAATAACTTCTTTTATTCTCTTAACCTTGTCCAGCCCCTGTTCTAGGCAGCCACTCCAAGGCATCATCTTACCACTGGGTCAGCTGCTGTTGTTCTGCAGTGCTAAAGTCACCGCCTACTAGAGCTGCAATTTAGAATACATTCTTATTTAAAAAAAAAAAAAAAGTCACCTAGTTCTCAGATGATTTGCATAGTCGCTTCTAAAACGTGGAAGTGATGTTTAGGTTTCCCTGGAATTTTTGCCATCAACTCCAGAATATGGGAGGAGGGAAGGAAAAGCTGGACAACACCAACCTGCTGTAAGAACACCCGGCCATGAGTAGAGAAAAGATGGGTCAGAAATACTGCTGGCAATGGGCAGAGAGGTCCTAGAGCTGGTGTAGCTCTCACCCAGAGTGAGAGGCCACTCACAGCCCACAGTGGGGCCCAGGTGAGCAGAGATCCTCTGATGTTTTAATCTCACCGTGTGCAAATTAAAGTGGGAACTATAACTCAGAGTATGACATTCCTGGCTGTGGTGTCTAATGAGCTGTAATTAAGGCTCTGCTGTGCAATGCCTTAGCTTGTGGAAGAATATGATGCATTTTTACCCAGACAAGCATTCCAGCATCCAGGTAAACTTCTGTTAATGTGTAACTTGATATTCAGGTGGTGATGCTTGCATGTCTTTAAATTTTCTTTAGCTCCTACCTGCATTCCCAAAGTGTTCAGGTTGGAAGTGAGCTGACCTGGCTGGGGTTGTTTGCTTCATTCAGGGGAGCCTGAGAGCCCTGCAGTGCCCGGGAGCAGGAACATTCCTGTGCTGTGATGGGCTGCATGAGGCGCTGCTTCTGCTGTGACTTTCACTGAAGCTCACCCAGGGCATTTTCAAATGCTGCAGATCTGCCAGTGATACAGCATTGCTCAAACAGGTCTGGCAGTTTTTTTCCAAATTATTTTATGAATTGACTACAACCATTTCCATATTAGGAATTTTCTGTACTTTTGTACATTTTTGAACTGAAATACTTGTGGCAAGAAAGCAATGAGCATGGTTGTGAATATTATTAAATGCCTAAGTTCTCCAAGTCTTTAACAATGTGTAGTAACTTCTGTCTCAGGAAATTATTTTCATGCTAGGAATTACTTTCATGCTAGAAACTGATACTGCCCCTTGAATGTCGTGAATAGATTAATTAGCTGTGATGACAAGCTCTTCTGAAAGAAATGAATGGTTGCATTTAATGCTTAGAAACTTTTATCTAATGTAGAGGAAACCTTTTGGTAAGCACAGTGATATTTAAAGCAGAGATGCTGTTGTAGTTAGTAACATTCAGAATTGCTGTGGGCAGCTGTGCAGCCCCTGGTGTGCGGGGGGTGCTGGAGGCGAGGGCAGCAGCGCTGCAGAGCTCTGTGCTGCTCCCAGCGCTGCCAGGGCTCCCGCGGGCCGCTGTGCTCGGGAGAACCCGGCACGGGCAGCCGGGCAGGGGCACCGGGGCTCTGTGCTGCTCCCAGCGCTGCCAGGGCTCCCACGGGCCGCTGTGCCCGGGAGAACCCGGCATGGGCAGCCGGGCAGGGGCACCGGGGCTCTGTGCTGCTCCCAGCGCTGCCAGGGCTCCCACGGGCCGCTGTGCCCGGGAGAACCCGGCACGGGCAGCCGGGCAGGGGCACCGGGGCTCTGTGCTGCTCCCAGCGCTGCCAGGGCTCCCACAGGCCGCTGTGCCCGGGAGAACCCGGCACGGGCAGCCGGGCGGGGGCACCGGGGCTCTGTGCTGCTCTGGGGAGTTACTGCTGCCCCCCTGTGTCTGTCAGTGCTGCCCCCCTGTGTCAGTCCGTCCCGCACCCCTGTGTCAGTCCGTCCCGCACCCCTGTGTCTGTCTGTGCTGCACCCCTGTGTCAGCCATTTCTGCCCCCCTGTGTGAGTCTGTCCCGCACCCCTGTGTGAGTCTGTCCAGCACCCCCGTGTCTGTCTGTCCAGCACCCCGTGTCTGCCCGTGCTGCCCCCCTGTGTCTGTCTGTCTGTCCAGCACGGAGGCTCCTGCGTTCCCCAGTGCAGCTGGCTGGGCTCTGCCTGTCCTGGCCACATCTCTTGTTTTAATGTTCTCCTTCTCCAGGATGTCTGGGCTCTTTTTGCCTTTTAAGGGATGGCATCTACGGGGCCTTCGGGTTACAATCTTGGGAACGTTGGGATTGCAGGGACATTTTGCACCATTTCCTTTAAACAAAAACAAACCCAAAAAACTTCAGTGGATTCTGTAGGACTACTTTAAGTTCTTGACTGTTTTCTCATTAAAATTCCTTTCTTGTCTTAGTATTTGTGGGATGTTTGATGGTTACTCATAGTTGGGATTAAACGGGATTTTAAAGGATACAGACAGATTCTGATAGTGATGAAATAGAACTTTCACTTTTTATAATAGCCAAACAGGCTAGTTAAACTAGAGGCTGTGCAGACCAAATACTTGACAAATTATATAATTATACCTTTACTTCTTAAAATTATTAAATTACTTAGTTTATCTGTTTGTTACCAGATTTACTGTGTTTTAATATTGTTTTGGCTAGACAGGTTTCCAGCACAGGCTGGCCTGTGAACATGGATGGGAACATGAAGCCAGTTCAGAAGTATTGATTTTTGCTTTTTTAAAAGCTGAACAGAGAATTCGCATGAGTGAAGCAATAGGGATTTTTTGTAGTTTATTTAAAAATCACACAAGTAGGATCTCAGTAATGTGCTGTATTCCAGCAGAGTGTGTGTGTGCAGCCCTGAGACAAGAGCAGGGCAGTTTTATCTGCCCGTTTTGTTTAAATAGCAAAGGTGTGATAAGCTRTGCATCCTTACAGCCTGAATTAATGGCAAGTGCCAGGAAATGGAGTGGGGAGGGCGCCGCAGCCTTGCTGGGAGGCTGGGCAGGGGAGGTGGGGGCTGCACGGGAGGTGCCTCCCGAGTGACCCACGCAGGTGTTACTGACAGCCCATGGGTGCTGGTACAGAACTGGGGCTCTGCTGGCTTCAGTGACACCAACTATTAAATCAGTCTGTAAGACTGACAGGGTTTGGCGGTGATTTTTAAGGAAGGTTTTACTTCCCTGCTTTGGTGCCTGAAAGTGAGGCTTGCTAATGGAGCAGTTAGGCTGGGTTTAGTCTCCATTTTGTTACCTGTAGCCAGTTTTTCCTTTGTGTTACTATTGTGGTAAAGCCTGCATGAGTAGGACTATAGCAGCAAAGGGACTAATGGGAAAATATTTTATTCTTCTTTCTGCCCCCACTACTTGCAGCTGGCAGTGGCTGAGGAAGATGCAGATGACTCAGTGCATACAAAATTACATTCAGTGYGGCACCAAAGAAATGTATGATGGTTTCTTTGACCTATTTTTGCCTGTCTTGTTGAAGAACATGATATGCAAATGCTGGTCAGATTGTGATAAAATTAGACTTGAAGAAACCTAGCTGGGTAGTCCTGCTGTTGAAGAATTTCCACTCTCTGTTGTGCGAGTGCTTTCATTAAGGCTTTTATCAGCTCCCTGGAGGCCTGTTCTGAGGTCTGGCCCCGCTGCAGTGGTTTGTGTGCAGAGCTCCCCGCGCTGGTGGCCTGTCCCTCTCTGCTCCTGGGGCAGGCAGGGGCACTGAGGCTTCTTGAGAGAATTTGACTGCCTGGCCTTGGTGAGCTGCAGCTGCCTCTGAGGAACCTGCCCTGTCTGGCACCAGGGAGCATCATTAACACACCAGCCTGTGGGGCTTGGGAGTTAGAATGGCTGTAAAGTCTGCTTGCAGATGCTGCCAGAATGAGCACGAGACAATGAAGGGGAAAACTGAGCCTCTGATATCAGGATATGGTGAAAAAGGGGTGAAGAACCATCTACCTCCTTTAGTTTCTGTTTGATGACGCTCACTGTGGCCAYTGGCACAATTCATGTACTGTAGATACTGTAGAAAATAAACCTTTCCATTTATGAGTTGTTCACTTTGCTGGGTTGTTCAGGAATTAAGTGCTTAATGCAGAATATGAATGGGAAAGTTAAAAATGTGAGACTCTGTGTTGGGATTTTGTTCATTATTGTCTTGAAGGACCTGTTGCTTATGAAAATACTTTGATTTTGATTTGTGCTACACAAGAATTATAGTTTCTGGGGACTGGAGGCACAGGTTCCTGTGGAGAGGAATTGGGAGAAACCATTATGTTTGGCTTTGTTTAAAGCATGGCTCTCCATATGGGCTTCAAATGAACCTTCCTGTAGGGTGGGATTGCTAAAAAACTGTTGGTGGGCTTTTGTTTATGGGACAGGGGGTACGCTACATTCATTTTTGTCTAATCTGGAAGGTTTGTTTGAATCTCATTTAGATTTCAGTAGGGAAATGTCATGTGCCTAAAACAAAAACCTCTTTGCAGTGTGCCTTGGCCTCAGATGCTGTTCAGTAGTTCGTTTGGTCAACTGCTTGTTGGATGAAACCTAAAATACATCTAAATCGGATTTGGGGGGGGGGTTCATGTTTTTGTTTTCTTAGGAAGAACTGTATTTGTTTTATCTGTCAAAACCTACTGTGTGTTTAATGGTACTTGAGCTGGAATTGGTTTTGCATTTATCTAGCAGATAAGAATGTTTGTTGTATAAGTGTGTCCAAGCAATAACAAAACTCTGTACTAATGCAGTTAGCAGGAAATAAGTCACCACATCATGTCTGTAGCTTTTTTTGTTCTAGATTCTATGATTAAGTTCACTTTAAAAACTGATGCATTTCTGGTTTAGCCAGTTAAGAATTTCTTCTGTTCAACTGTAGTTCAATTTTTTTTAGAATAAGCCTTAGTTTTGATGTCATAAATGGTTTGTAAAAACCATCATTCTGTTGTTGATTTTGAGTGTTGATTATCTCACTCTTAAATATGACCCTTTCTCCTAATACACCATCAAAATGTTCCAGGTCTCAACAATATGTTCTGTATTTAGAATTGCTCTTCTGCCTGCACTGAGAAGGGGAAGTCAGCAGTAGTTGAATCTTAGGGTTACAGAAAACTGCTGGAGGTGACAAAAGATCAGCTGATTTAGTAAAGATTCCACAAATTTATTGCACTGGAGTTTTGCCACATTACAGCCAAAAGTGAACTAAGAAATAATGAAAACTTTGCAGCTCCATGTAAAACACTAGAGGTGCAATGATGATCTGAAACTCATATTTTCTGCTTTTATTTCTACCATCACCAGCAAAACCAGATTAGAGGTGAATTGGGAGGCCTGGTTGAATTTCTGTGGGTCAGTTTGATTGTTTGTGCCGTTAGAGCMCAATTTAGTTTACCCAGGGTGCTGAATCACTGGTGGTGCTTAAGCTTCCCTCTCTGGTAAGTCTTGTTTTCCTAAACTTTCTATCTTGCAGGGAAATTGTAATGCTCCTTTGTGATTTAAGGCCCCTTGAAGCCTCTTACCAGAGTTAATAACGCTTTTCATGGAGTCTTGAGGATGCAGAGCAGGAGCAGGCGGGAAATCAGTCATTTTTTGCTTAGGGTAAAAGATGGTTTCCTGCTGGAGGAGCAGGACTGTGTTTGAGCCATATGATCCCAAATATTCATATCTGTGCCAGCTGTTTCAGATGTGGGAAATGCATGTGCTTTGCAAGGAATGAGACCCACTTCGTTTCACGCATAAAGTTGGGACTGCTGGGCCAAGGAAATGAGAACAATAAATCTAGATTTTAATTCCAGAAAGTTCAAAGTCTTCAGATACTTTAAGCGGTGTAAAAGCAATATATTCCTCCCTATTTTGTGCATGTGTATTCTGCTGTACCATTAATTTAAACAGTCTGGATGTAAAAATGTCTTGCTAGTGTGACATTCTTACTAAAATTCTGTGGGTATTTTTCAGGCAGAAAAAATGCTGACCATTTTGTGGTTTTTTGGAAATCGTGCGTAATTATGTCATTTAACCACACAATAAGGCTTTCTGTGGTAGTGTTTTAGATAAACAGGAAAACTCATTTTTTTAYTTTGTTTTCATTGCAGAACTGTCTTTTTTATTTTTGGTGCAAAGTTCTTTGATTATTTTCCTCAAAAATATAGCACAACATATTCTGACAGGAAAAATACACCATTAGCAACCTCCTAAAAGTTCTTTTCCAGCGTTGGTACCTGTCACAGCAGGTCTTCTCCAGTTTGGGAAATAGAGTGTTTTAYGTCTGATGTGCCTGTGTTGCCAAGAAAGTGATGTAAATATGAACCATTTACATAGCCCAGGGGCAGATGATTTCTTCATTAAGGGCCCTTCTCCTTTTGCAGGAAAGTTGAGATGAATTGCTGTAATGATGGGAGGCTGGTGTGGCTGACTCCAAGGACATTGGATCCGGGAGCAGAGGCTCTCAGGAATTCCTGGCCCTGAATTGTGGTGGCTCCTGGAGCTGCTCTGGGGGCTCAGTGCAGGAATCGCCCCAGCCAGTAACACTTGCCATTTTATTAGGGCTAAAAGCACAAAATGGCATCATTGGGAAGCACATCTCCTATTTAACCCTCTGCCTGGGGCTTCTTCCTCCTGCCTGTGAGCTGTGGTGCTGGCAGATGGGGGATGCAGGGCAGGGATGCTCTGTCACAGCACRGGGGCTGCGCTGCCCACGCTGCCAGAGCCAGACCTTCCTCAGCTTGCCTGAGCACAGCTCATTCCTGCTGGGCCTGCTTTGTGGACCAGATCCTTACCAGACAAAGGTGTTACTGCAGCTGGCCTGGGATACCTCTGCATGGACCTGAGCATCCAGATTTAGCAGATGTTTSTGTTATGACAAAGTTGCATTTTAATGCAATATTCGCTGTACTTACTCTAAGAAGAGTGGAAGTGGAAGAGAAACCAAAAGTGACTGCTAAAAAAAGACAAGGCTTAGTAGTGAAAGAGGGCTATACAAATGTTAGGGTGTTGGAGGAATTACAGTGGAATAGAAAACTCCAAGTACTCAGTGCAGAGAAAAACAGATGGAAAGGTTTGTTTTGTCCATCAGAGAAAACTTTCTCTCTTGCCTTGGCCCAAGAAAGCTGTAGCTGTGTTATTTGTGGGGGAGAGCAGTAATTCATGTAAGAGGAGATTTCCACCACATTCAACTTCTCATTTTTCCTTGGTAAACCAACCTTGAAACTTGTGCTTGTGGAAAAACATGTCAAACCTCATCACCCTAAACTATGAAAGATGTGTGATTTGAAAGTGGGGGTTGCCTCCCGTGTAGGACAAATGTCATGGTGTATTTTGTTGGCCAAGACCTGTGCTCTGATACTGTGCTGTTCCCTTGAGTTTTCTGGGGTTTTTTAGCCAGCCTTGGAGCTGCAGTTGTGGGAGGCAGAAGCAGGATCCTGAGTCTTGAGTGTTACAAAGCAAGGACTGAGCAGTTGGAGTTGGGTTTTTCGGTGCAGCTTCGTGCCTCAGTCACCTGGAGCAGTGCAAACTTGGCTGGAGCATGGAGGCTGCCCAGGAGGGCTGGGGGTTCTTGATCCTTGCTTCCCTTTCCTAGGAGGGAGTGTGTGCAGTGGGCATGGAAGGGCAAGGCAGCAGTTTGATCTGGCTGTGAGCTGTGGCAGAGCCAGGGACTCGCTCTGCCTGAGCCCTGCCAGCCAGGGGTGTGCCCTGGTAATTCACAGCCTCGTTCATCTACACTGCCTCATAAGTTACTTATTTCATCAATTAAAAGCCACAATGATTATGAATGTTAGCCCATGGTTGGGTTTGTTTTAATGAACCCTCTCAGTGGATAAGCCCTGGCCTTTGAGAAGCAGCTTTGGTTCGTGTGGCAGCATTTGCGCAACGCTTTAAAGATCTCTGAGTAAGTCATGGGGCTGTGGAATCAACCTTGGSTATTTCACTTTCATTTCTTGTATTCTGAGTAGTTTGCTTTTTTATTGAAAACAAAGATTCCTCTCTGGGTGAGTGGCCAGTGAAAGTAAGTATGTTTTATTGAATTTTCATATAACTTGTAACTACAAGCTGGGAGGATGCTTCTGGCAATTTTATAAATGTGTAGGAGGACAGGATTATCTTGATGTTTTAGAGAATATATTTTGTATTGAGGATTGAGATTTCTGTTGTGATTAGGAAAAAGGAAGTTTCTGTAGGACGGCTTTCTTCTGATGAAGTGATTAATGTRGATTTCATGTTTTGCCATGGCTTGCTGTGAGAAAGGAGTGGCAGATGGCAGGAGGGAGTGTCTGTAGAACTGGCAGCATGGATAGTCTTTGAGAAGAGGAACATACATTTTTATTGCAAGAAAAATGCTAACAGATCTAGTTGTAATCTATTTGAACTTCCAAAGAGATAGAAATAAACGGTGTGTATGGGACTATTGTCCTTTTCTTGTCTCCCTCCATCAGACAGGGAAGCAGCTGAGGTTTTCTCCCAGCCTYTCTGATAAATTTATCAGTAGGCTTGGGCTGCCACACCCCAGGCCACTGCTACTGCTGCACGTCCTAAACTGATGGCACATCTTGCATTTTAAATGCTTTGGGTTAACTCAGGCCTAAGTGTASACAGCTAAGGTTTCTTTTCTTACAAGAGTGTGTCACAGGTAAATGTATTTTACAGTTTCTTAAGGGATAAAATGAAATCTAAATGTAGAGTTGCTCTGGAGTTTATTAATTCTAGGCTTGGGAATATGTAAATAACACAGGATTATATGAGTTCATTGCTCCAAGTGCCTCTTCAATACATAATTAATTTCTAATGCTGCTTGCAGGAAACTCTTTGGTCTCTTTTGAGCGTTGCAAGCCACGAAGGGTGTGTTGGCCTTGAAGAAGAAATGCTGCCTGGTGTGGAGAAGASTCAGTGTAAAAGTTTACCAGCAAAACCAGAGATGGTGCCCTGTGCAGCAGCTTATGTGCCAGAGATTTTGGCTCATTCAGCCTAATGTTGGTGGCACAATTCAGAGTTGTTCAAGTTTTGAGAAAATGAACCCAATATTTGGGGCTTGTACTGCAGTATTTCTAGAGAATATTGCAGAACCATACCTTTTAAAACAAAACAAAAGATTACAAGTGTCATAATATATTAAAAATAGTGTCAAGAAAAATAGAAACTTTATTGTATTGGAGAATCTAGAAGTAGAAATTTTACTGACTTACATTTAGCATTAATGTGTGATGTTGATCTTTCTTGAAAGAGCAAAGATTGGTTTTTAAAGCTTTTTTTAAAATTGCATTCAGTGTCATCTTCAGTTTTGAGGCTTGTGTTTACAGAGAAGATGAACTTCATGACATGCTAATACTTTAAAATGAGGCTGTGTCTGGACAGTAATTTTTTGGTGTGTGTGTCATTGCTGAAATCATAGTTTGACTTTGATTCTGCTTTGATTCTGAATATTCCATTTCACACATGATCTTCCTTTCTGAAGCTATTCAATGTCAAAGATAAAATCTGAAGTGTTTGATCACTGTGTATCCATTGAGAATTTGTTTGATGTGAATTGGCCTGCTCTGTTAGCTGACAAAAATTAGTGTGACATCTGCTGTCTTTAATGAACATGTGCTAAGTGAACTGTGAGAGGCTTTCCAACCAAGTGTGAGTTTTTTTATTAAAGTAGTTTGGTTGAGTTTTAATCTGGTTTTAAATTTACATTTTCTGCTGTATTCTGAAGTATGTGGCAAATGAGCATGAGGGGTATTGTCCTTTTCTTAGAATTACTGCTCATGTTAGTGGCAAAAATGCTTTCTTGGTTACTTCTTTCAAAATCCTCTTTCTTCATTTTGCAAGTTTTGTTGTGGGAGGCAAAGACAAACCAATGGATGAAGCATAAAGAGTCTTGAAGGAAGTGTATTTGCAAAACACTGAAACTGGCAAAGAAGGATTTAGCAGAAACTGGTTTTTATCCTGGCTTCTGTCAATTTTCTAAACTTATGTTTGTGCAAAACATTCAGATTGTTGAATATTTGGCTCTGAGGAAAGAATCTCCCTTAGTTCCTCATCCTCAGATTGAAGTGCTTACTGCAGCCTCCATAGAATTTTGTGGCACAGCAAGAAGAGAATTCTTTCTAAAAAATGTCAGTGGGTGGATGGGGGGGTGGTTGTCCTGAAAACCAAAGCAAAACATTCTTAAGGCCTTCCTTGCTTGTCCTGGAAAATGCAGAAACCCCAATAAAAAACCCCAAACCATCCCTGCAGTTGCTTCAGGCGTGGTGTGAGAGCTGCGTGCCCCTGGTGTGCCAGTGATGTCCCGTGGTGGTGGCAGCTGTCCCTGCTGCCTGGTACTGGCCTCTGGGGGGGATATATTTACTTTTGTCCACTGGGCAGACTTTATTTTCAAGTACAGAGAGTGTTAGGGTTTTATCCTAAATGGTGAATTCAGCTCTTGTTGAAATCAGAGTGCACATGTGTTAGCTCTTCCAGTACATCCTCTGAATTTAGAGTGACCTATCATTATCCCAGTTCCAGGTTTGTGATTGCAGCACCAGGGGATTTTCCTTCATCTCTTAGCTGCTTGTTTTATTGTGCTATAAAGGAATGATAAGATATGCTTTATATGAAATATAGTGTACTGATGATAAATGTGAAAAAGGCAGGCATTTTTGGAGACTGGTAGAAATCCTGAATCCGTTCTATTTTGAATTGATTTAGATCTCAAGTGGTAGTGAATTTTAAGCAATAATCTTTATTGACATGTCTTTCACAATCACACAACATTAATACTCTGTAATTGTGCTTGATGTTGACAAATGCATTCCATCTTCTAGTTTTGGAATAGTGTATCATTAGTAAAAAATGACTTATAAAATGTTTGAGGTGCTGTTTGCATGTTAAGCCAGTGGCCTGCAAGGGTTTCGTGCTTTTTGGGGTGTCTTGGTCATTTTGAAGTTGGAGTCCTTGTAAATGTTCTCAAGTGTTCTTTGTTGAATGGGACAAATCCAGAAAATCATACATTACTTTGCTTTTGTTTTTGCTCCCTACACAGTGCCCTGTTATAAACTGCAATCACACATTCCTGAGTGTAAACTGATCATGTTCCCAGTGGAAATTTCAGGMATACTTGTGGCTACTTTCAAAATGTGCAAATCTATTTATTTTTTTTCCCCACTTGTTTTTCTTCCCAGCTTTTGGCGCTGACCGCGTTCATCTGCATAGAGACCATCATGGAATGCTCCCCCTGCGAGGGCCTTTATTTCTTTGAGTTCGTCAGCTGCAGTGCTCTGGTGGTCACCGGCGCTCTCCTGATTTTGTTCAGTCTCAGCCTTCACACAAGAATACCCCAGATCAACTGGAATCTTACTGTAAGTTCATTTGAATCCTCACTGTGTAAAAAATAGCTGCAGATCTGGTTTAAGTTTGGTCTTTGGGCTTTGCTTTCTCCTGTTGTTTAGTATTGTGTATGAGTGTTCTTTATGCTGAGTAAAGTATACATTTTACTTACATTTATTTTGAATGCTAACAGCAGAATGAGCTGTGAAATGTGGCAAGTTAAACGACACTACTAGAACTAAAATCATGTTCTGGTAGATTGTCTCTGGGAGGACAAACTTCCTGCTAATACGAGCAATTATGCTGTGTGGGTGAAGTGGATAAAAATGCAGCCTGTAGTTATTTAACTTGGACAGATGCTGATTTACAGCAGCATGTTGTTCTCAACCTGGGGTTTTTTTATATTAGGACAAATTTGTTACATATATTTTCTTACATAGACTAATACAATCATTGGGCAGTAGTGTATAAATTAAGTGCTTTCTGTGAAAATTGGGTGTTTTGTATTGCCTRCACACCTAACTATTAAACATTGACTGGCAGTGCTTAACGTGTTCTCAGATATGAAGAGTTTTAGGAAGAGAGCTGCTGGTGGTGCACATTCCTTTTGTACATGTCTCTATTTTCATGCTGTATTCTGAGTTAAACTTTCAGACTGGGTTGCATAAACAGAGGTCACAAAATCAACATGTTAAGTCACTCTAGCAAAAGATCTGTCAGCTTCAAGGGCAATATTTATACCAACTTCTTTGGACAGTACAGGTACAATTGTGCCAGTGTTCTATGTTACAACACTAATTTTGCAACTACTGTCAGAGTCCCAGAGGTTTTTAGGCTTGTGTGATTAAAAAAAAAAAAAAAAGTAATTTATTAATGTAGCAGTTTGCTTAGTTTCTCAGCCTAAATGATGTGGTTAAATTGAGACTGGAACGTGGAATTAGGTGATCCTTTCTACCCTGGGGCTGCATAGTCAGTTGATGAACTCCTTCTAGGAGTGCTTGGTAGGTAGATAAGGTGTTGTGTGGCTGAACTGTCCAGAARTGATCCCTTTGTGGTGGCATCAGTTGTGCCTGCATAGCACCTGTTAGGAGATATTTTGGGTAAGGGGGAGTGGGGTTAAAAATCCAGTCAGTTGTGCTTCGGGGTTTCTTTGTTTTSTTTTATAAAGGTATTTCAGTTTTTGAGCAGTGGTCACGCTCTGCAGCCCCTGCCTCAGTGGCAYTGGAGCAAGGAGGGCAGGTGGAGATGGGGCAGAGGGCCCCTGGAGTCCCTGCAGGGCTTTGCTTCAGCTCCCATGGCCGCATGCAGAGGCAGCAGGAATCTGCCGCGACCTCCCGAGGCTGCTTTGTTAGTTGGCTACTGGGGATGAAATGCTTCTCCCATCCTCGCACCAGAGCTCTCCAGGAGTGAGAAGGGAGCTGGCAGCTTGCTGGACTGATGAGACCATCCTGCTTCCTGGGGTTTCTTACAGATTTCAGCAATCTGATTAGATTTGATTTTTATTTATGATTATTTGATTTTAACAAACAGTTGGGACTGTTTCCCTGACAGGAGTGAGAGATTACCTTCAGTATTCAGAGTGTTTGGGACCATTCTGTGATTCTACAGCTGTTTCTGCTCCTGCAAGTAGAGTGTGAGATCAAAGCTTGCTCATAAAACACYTGTGGGACATTACTTTGGCCAAGTTAGTAAGAAATTTAAGAATGTAGGGTTCTGGCTGGCTTTTTTTTCCTTTTGCTTTTTTTGGCATTTTATTTTTTACAATTTAAATATATGTTGATACATTATTTGCCTCTTTCAATATTTATTACTTCCTTGGTTTTTTGGTGGTTATTTTTATAGTTTTGCAGCCTCTGTATATGACAGAGTTACTACAGGAGTTGCTTTCTGAATAACAGTCCTTCACATCCCTGAGTGCCTTAGGAGGAAGTCACTCCTGCTGATGTATAAATTCATCAAGATACATGCTTTTAAAAAATATATGACTTTATAATGCATATTTCCCTTATGGAAAGTCTCAAGCATTGMTTTTAGAAGCTGTGTGAGAAGAAGAGGCTGTTGCAGTGCTTGAAGGAATTCAACTGACTTAAATTTAGGAAAAAATCTTTCTTTAAAAATACCACTTCTTCCTAGGAACCATTGAAAACATTTGCTTTCAAATGATCCTGTGTATTAGAAAGTACCTGGCCATCAACTGCTACTGTCCAACACAGGATTGTTTCCTTTAAAAGTTTATTAAAATGAGAATTCTTTCCAATGTGTTGTGAATATTGGCAGATGTCCCTTGTCTCTGGCTGGAATGAAATGTGGATGAGTATAGACTAGGATCTAACAGATGTGCAAAGGTGCTAAATTTTAAAAAAATGTATCTTTTTAGCCATTTGGGGAAAAGATATTTGTTTTGATACTAATTAGAGACTTGCCAGTCATTTTCATATTTTCCTGAGGTAAACATGCAAGAAGCATGGAGCTGGTGAGGGCAGAAAAGAGCCTTGTCTGGGTGTGTTGGAGAGAGGCTGGTTTGTTCCAGCAAGATGAAAGAACAGTCCCTTGTCTGTGTTGTGCAGCACTATCAATAACATGCAAAAATCCAAAAGCTGGGGAACCTGTCAGTGGGAATTTCCATTTCCTTTATGCCTCAGAGCTCAAAGGGAGCCCATTCTGCAGGGAGACAGGAGTGGCCCAGGGGAATGGGGAGCACAGCAGCTCCTGCTCCACCAGGAGCTCGGGCATGGTTGCTTTCAGAGAGAGCTAATGAATTCTGCTGTAGTTTAGTCTTTGCCTAAATTATCTTTTTCTTTTTTCTAAAAATCATGATTTGCATCTCATGTGACGTACAGGGAGATCTGAGAGTCTGGTATCCAAAAGGTGAGCATGAGCTGGCCTGCAGGAGCAGGAAAGGTGCTGGAGTCCTGGGGCTGGGACTGGGATCCTGCTCTGGGATCTCCTCCTGGGGCTGGGACTGGGATCCTGCCCTGGGATCTGCTCCTGGGACTGGGATCCTGCCTGGGATCTGCTCCTGGGGCTGGGACTGGGATCCTGCCCTGGGATCTGCTCCTGGGACTGGGACTGGGATCCTGCCCTGGGATCTGCTCCTGGGGCTGGGATCCTCCCCTGGGATCTGCTCCCAGGACTGGGACTGGGATCCTGCCCTGGGATCTGCTTCTAGGGCTGGGCAGGGACTGGAATCCTGCCTGGGATCTGCTCCTGGGACTGGGCTGGGACTGGGATCCTGCCCTGGGATCTGCTCCTGGGACTGGGCTGGGACTGGGATCCTGCCCTGGGATCTGCTCCCGGGGTTTGGACTGGGATCCTGCCCTGGGATCTGCTCCTGGAGCTGGGACTGGGATCCTCCCCTGGGATCTGCTCCCAGGACTGGGACTGGGATCCTGCCCTGGGATCTGCTCCTGGGACTGGGATCTGCTCCTGGGATCCTCTCTCCTGCTCAGGGAGACACCTCAGTGGTGCCAGGGAGCTGGGAACACTGGAATTTGGTGATGTCCCTTGGATGGAAGTTTGAGTGACAAGGGACACCTGTTTACCTGAGTACCRGTGTAAACCATTGCATGATCAGCCAGTAGGATGAGCTGTTTGTCAGTGTGRAGGGAAAAAAATCTTCCAAGACATTTTGACCATTGATTTTTTGTTTCACATGATTTTCTTGAAGCGCTCACTGGAGTTCTGGTAGTGTATTTTTGGGAGTCCAGTTCTGACTGCAGTTTTCCAGCTTAGAGCAGCTCAGAAGTGAGGCACAGAACTGAGCACAGCACAAAATCAGAGTTCCCCTGGACTCAGCCCCAGGGAGCAAACAGGGACCCAGGTGTGTGTGTTAGAACACATGGAGCAGCTGGGGATTCTGTGCTGCCTGAACACTGATTTCATCATCTCTGCAGAGCTGGTTGTTTTTTTATTTTTGCAGCAGTGAAACCTTGTGTAGCAAAGCAACTGACACTTGAAGGAGTTGGCAAAAAATTTCATGTGCCTGAGTGACAAAACTGTCCTGTGCCAGCCTTGCCTCTGCAGAGTATAATTATAAAGCTATAGCTCAAAGTCCTTCACAGGGCAATCTTGATTCTTATTTATATTTTTAATTTCTTTTTTCCCTTCTGTTTTGAAAAAAACCATTTTGCTTTCCKTAGCTGTTGAGTGGAAAATTAAGTCAGTCATCCTTGACCTTTATACTTACTGCCCTCAAAATAGCAGTACCTGCTAAGGATAGAAATGAACATTTTATGTGTTTAAAAACAATTGTAAGAATTAATYTTCTCTCTGCTCTTCATGGACTGTTCTCATTTGGTGCATGGTGTAAATGTTACTGTGTAATAAATGCAGTCTCAAGTTTTAAATACAACAAAAGAGCATGTATTTTGGTAGTTATTGCAGGTGTGGTCTATGGCTTTGTGATAGTAACTTTCTGAGATTTATATTCATGGGCTCTTCTATTGGGGAAGCAGTGCTTATGTGTATCTTTTGTTTACCTAGGTAACTCTAAATATACGAGGGAAAAAAAGAGATGGCAATTAATGCTCATAGGGTTAATTTGGTTCTTTCTACCTAGCACTTATTTTTGCTTGATTAACCATGTTTCCATTTTTAATTGTAGTGCAAAATACTCAAACAGTGTTTAATAACAGAACAAAATTCTGGGAGTTTGACCAGAGGTGCTTGGTTTAGAGGACTGACTGGTGTGTTTGTAACCTTCAACTTGACAGCTTCATATAGATGCAAGGGAAAATGTTCCCAAACCTTGTAAATAAAGTACTGGTTGGAGGAAAAATTAAGATCATTATACMAAAAAAAATTAAAATAATAATTTAAAAATATTAGTAACCACACTCCCCCTCCCTTCCCCTGACAAACAAACCAGCAAACCTAAACAAAACTAAAAGGAAATGTTACTTTGAGCTCTATCTTCCATGGAAGATAAATCAGTCACAGCAGGTGTCTGATTCTGACACTGACTTCTCTCACCTTTTGTGGCAAAGTCAGGCTGTTGAAATGTGCAGGCTTTGCTTCCAGAGTACATGAGTTTAGCCACTTAATTCCCCATCAAGATGTAAACTTTTGGATTTCAGAAAGCAAATGACAAGAGCAAGCACCAGTTTAAATGTGGTATCTCTGTTTACAAGAGTTTCAGCTGCAATATGGCACTGTCTGCCTTTTAAAGAGTACCTGGGCACTTGTACAGGATGGAAAGGCAGGGCAGGAATTTTGATTGAATGATTCCTAAAAGCTTGAGAGAGGTTGTGGGGAGCTGTGGGTAAAGATGTGCGGGTGCTGCTGGAGCCTCTGAGCGTCAGAGGCAGCTCTGGTGCTGTCCCAGCCTGAGGGGCATCTCAGCAGTGACCCAGTGGCAGTTGCCAGATCTGTTAACAGAGCTCTCAYTGGTAAAGCTCGCAGTTCAGCTTTTCCATCCTCTTTAATCCAGGAGCTGTACCTGCCTGGACCCTCTMAAACAAGGGTGTGGGATGGTTCCAGAATCATGGAGTGGCGCTTCCTGCCTTCACAGCAGAATCAGCAGAATAAAAGCGCTGCCCTCTTGTAGCATAAAATATTTTTCTTGGCATAAGCCCRTCTTTATCCATGAGTTACAACATCTCCTCTGCCTTGTCCTCCCCTGAGTGGGACAGAGAGCAAATCCATGGCCTTGGGTACTCTCAGTTGGACTGACAGGACCGCTGGGACTGAACAGAATCACTTGCAAATAAACTAGCAAGTGACCAGGAGTCATTTGTTCACTTGAATTATTTTGGAAAGGAGAAAGGAAGCAGCAGCAGCCTGGAGTGGGTTTGATTCAACTCAAAGATTTGATTCTGTTGTGGATGGCARCTCTGCACAGTATTTTATGGCACAGCCTACTGTCTCATGAGGTTGCTGTAATTTCAGCAGAAATTCTTCTACCTCTGTGATGTGGTTTTACTTTGTCTATAAATATAATAGCAAGAACTTCAGCTCCATCATGGGCAGATTTGAAGCAGCTCATCTTTTTTCAATTAGTTTATTCTTCCTATTGTCACAATTATTCATTTTCTCTTACGTGGAAAAAACTTGCAGTATTTTAGGGAGTGTCCCCTGCTTCTTGCTGTAGTTTGTTTTCTTTTATTTCTCCTCTTACTTTGCCCAAAACTATTGAGGTTTTTTTGATTTTCTTACGTTTCTGCTCTTAGTAGCTCCCATATTTTGGATTAAGACCCTCCATTGCTATTTGTATCTGTGATGTTACCATTGCATGTGTATATGACAGTGTTACTGCTGTCATTGCTCCTAAAGATCCAAAGTCTGCTCTGGGGGTATAAAATAATTTTCATTTTAGCTTTTTMAAAACCCAGCCTTATTATATGAACATGAATCAGTTGTTAATTGCATTAGAAAGGTTTGACCTAAACAGGGAAAATGGAGTTGCAAAGATGAATAAATTGGAGCTTCGAGATAGAATCACTCTTCAGATTTAAATTGTTGAATTCTCTGTGTAGAATTTGATATTCTTTGTAAAACTTAAACTAGAATAAAATGCCAGTGATGATGACAAGTTGCTGCTGTACTTACATCAAAGTCCATTAGAAAAGGCATCAGCAGTTTAATTTCAGCAGGATTTTATATTTTGCAGGTCCATTTGCAGCATGGAGCTGGGTGATCAATGTGTCATGTGGGCAGGCCTGGCCTGTTGCTTACACTGTGCTCCTTTGGAAAGGTCCCCAAGGTGACAATTCTGAACCTCAGAGGTCAGCAGGATTAATTAATGAGTACATCTGACCCCAGCAATCACAGACCATCATGTGCCATCCATGTAGTCTTTAATTATGGTACTGAGGAAGTACAAAATGTGTGCGTGTGTCTGAAAAAGCATAACCTGGATTATATGGAGTGAAAGGGCAGAATATTAAATACATCTTTGGCTGTTTGTTCTGATGGTTTGGTCTCCTACAATTAAAATTAGCTTCATTTTGAATATGACTTCTGCCTTAACTTGGCAGCTGTTGGTTTTGTTTTGCTGTCAATTTTGTTGGCTTTCTGATGTTAAGCTTTTAAAACAACCAGTGTTTTTAATTGTTTGAACACTGGAGTCTTAGTGTACACAGCTCAATCTTTTTAATATTCAAAGCAGTTTAGGTTCTTTTGGTTCATACTGTGAGAAATTTTCTCCTCCTTTCAATAACTTCTGAGGCTCTTCTCTGTATCCTGTCCAATTTTTCAACATTCTTTTAAAAATGTGGACACTGGAACAGGGTGCAGCATTCCAGTGTCCCTGGCAAAGGTAAGATTACCACCTGTCGTGTCCATAAGCCCAAAGAAGTGCAAAAGTGATTTTTGTCCCTATTTTTGGTCATGGCAGCACCTCTTGAGATGCCTGCCTACAGTAATTACCAAGTTCTTCTGATTTATTTCTTCTGTCTCTGTTCTGCAGGTCCTTCCTGTAGATGCCAGATGTACTCTGGTAGTAAAATACACAACTTGACCTTGAGTTGAAATAATTTCTGGTTTTTTTATTATCCAGGGGCTGGTTCTCCTCAGTATGCAGTTTCCCCATTCTTGGTGACACACATATATTTACACAGAGACTTGGTGGAAGTGCTGAAGCTGGGTCTGTTGCAGATGCAGTGACACTTCCCCTCTAGTGGGAAAAAGGTTCCTGCAGGTGAGAGCCACAGCTCGTGTTGGCAACGGCAGGAGCACAGTTGGAGGTGTAAACTCAGAGCTGCAGAGGGGCACGCTTGGAGAAACTCTGTTGTGTCAATCATTTTCTAATACTGCTATTTATATGAAGTTTAAATTTCATCTCTGCAAAGAAAAAGTTAGCTAATTAAAACTGCAATAGCTAGTTAATAGAATGTGGATTTGTTTGATGTCCTCGGTCTCAGGTAGCATCTATCTCAGTGAGCTTGAGCAGGGGTAAAAAAAATATCTCTGTACACAGGCAGGTGAAAAATTGGTATGAATTTGTAAGACCCACGATTTGCTTTTGTTTCTTTACTATTTGATTAGAGTTTGGGTCTTACTGGGCTGGTGACATCCGGATATGAGCGTGGCCATGAGCCATGGGAACCTCTCTGATTCCTTGGGAAAGTCCCTGTTTGAGATGAGGCCCAGGCCACGGAGATGCCTCGTGCAGTCTGGACACTCAGTGTTGATAACCAGCTGTTGCTGAGTCAGTACCCTCAAAATAGATTGTTTTATGTGAGTAGCACAGTGCCAGCACCTTCCATTTCTGCAGTTACTGTCTGCAGCCTTCTGTGGTTGTGGCTGGGACAGGAGATGGTTTGGGGCACTGTTCCCTCCAGAGTCCTTGTGCTGTGTAACTGGGGCACAGCTGGGGGACTCACACCCACAGGAGTCACTTTAGAGTTATGTCTTAAGTCTTCTGAGCCTGGCTTCTCATTGCACTTCACAAGATGCACTTTGGGAAAAAATAAAACAATTATTAAAAAAATGGAAACAGTGAAGGAGCTGTAACAGGAAGTGAGCCTGCCTTGCATGTGGGAGAAGAGAGTCAAGTAGAACAAATTGTCCTTAAATTCTAATTGTTGTGATTGCTTTTATATGGTGGGAGTTGTCATGTTCACTGTGGTTTTGTGGGTTTTTTTTTTGTTTTTTTTCTTTACCTCAAGCCTATAAGTAGCACAGCAATCTTGAATTGAAGGTTTTCTGTCAATCCCTTCTGTCTGTGGTAGTGTTCACTTCTCAGAGATTTGATGTTTGTGCTGAATTGTCCTTTCCTGATCCCTCCACCCTGACCTCAGCTGTTCACTCATGGTAGCTTTGTGTTTGGGAATGATGTTCCCCAGTTTAGTGGGAGCATGCAGACAGTGCAGAGTCCACACACATCAGATGTGAAAGGTGTCCTGATAACACACTGAGCACCTTGTCCTGAATGAATCYAGACTTTGTTTCTTCTCTTAGTTACACCTTTGAATATTTTTTCCCTCGAGTCTGATCAGTTAGTCTTGTATTGAGATGCAATCATTCTTGTGCAAATATCTGCCATTCTTCCTTTGGTTACAGTGATGTGTTCATGACCCTGTTTGAGGTGAGGCATGGCAGCATCACCATCTGAACACCAGTGACAGGAATTGTGTGGAGCAAGTTTTCCTTTGCTTGGAACAAAGCAGTTTTCCCTGAGCATGTTGCAGTGTGTATGTTCTAAAACGTCTGCTTGAAATACCAGTTTTATGCAATAATAGGTAAAAATCTCTGTTCTTACCCTGCTGGCAGCTGTTGCTCGCAGAAGTGGCACAGGAGATGCAGTTTTGTTCAGGGCAGGCCTCGAGGAAGGGTGGGAAGGCTCCTGGCAGGTGTGGGCAGGGCAGGGGCTGTGCTGGAGGTGAGGAGCAGATCCCAGGCTGGCTGAGCCCCGCTGGGCAGGGTGAGCCCTGTGCTGCCAGCCCTGAGGGGATGTGCCAGGGCTGCAGGGTGCTCTGGTGCCCTGGCACGGCAGCTCCCGCTCCTGCTGCTCCTGTGGGACAGCCTCTGCCTTCCTGGGACACCTGGGCGACCACGGCAACTGGCTGAGGGTTGCTGCACTTCTTGTTCCAACCTTCTGTGTCATCACTTCTGATAAAGCAAACAATCATCATTTRGTAATGCTACTGAATTTATTTTTTTAGGATCTGGTCAACACTGGACTCAGCACTTTCTTCTTTTTCATTGCCTCTGTAGTACTGGCTGCTTTAAACCATAAAACTGGAGCAGAAATTGCTGCTGTGGTAAGAATTTAARCTTGTTTCTATCTGACTCTTACCTTGAATTAAAATTAACTTTTACTCATTGATTGAATGCACCTGTTGCCTTTGCCTTCACAACTTCTACTTTTCACAGTTTGCTGTGAGATAGTTCTTATTTTAAGAATGCTAACATGCTTGGAGCTTAGTCTGAAGATGAGGCAAGAACAGCAGAAGAAAGACTTGCAGAAAACACTTTACAGTTGAACTCACCTTCTTTTTGGTGCCTTCTCTTTGGGGCTCTATATTGCAATCCTATGRAAACAGTAGAGCCAAAAAGTAAGAAATTGAAGCTGTTTATGCATAATTTGTTTTGTTCTTGCTCAGTACAGATGATTTTTTGYTCTTTGGAGTGAGTGTAGTAGCACTTCAGAGTTTTAAATCTACAACAGTCAGTTCAAACAAATTATTTTTGTGTGTGAGTTGGTGACCTCTTATTATTTTCTTGTTTATTTTCTTTGTAACCTGTTTTTTAAAATCACATGAGTTCTGCAGAAGCATAGAGGCTGATGCTCTGGACTTGTCACTTTTTGTGTGCACTCCGAGGAATGAATGAGCTTTTGGATGAAGAGCTGGTTTTTTTACAGGGGAGTTCTTTACCCTGAGCTGCACTGCAGGATTTAATTGTCATGTTGGTAGTCAGAGAACTCTGTTTGCTGGGATCRTTGATCTTAGCTGCTTCTGCAGATTCTCTAGTTCATTGCGAAGAAAAAACATAATTTCCCAGGCCACGATGATTTGTCAGTGCAAATGGTGTGGGAAGCAGAACTCGTGCGGGCTTTGCCGTGCAGCCGCTGTTGTTCTCACCGCGCTCCGTGCCGTGTGTCCCGCAGGTGTTCGGGTTCCTGGCCACGGCGGTGTTCGCGCTGAACGCGGCGGTGGCGGTGCAGCGCTGGCGGCTGGGCCGGCGCCAGCAGAGCCGCCAGGGCAGCGAGTACATGCGCGCGCGCAGCGAGTCCCGCGAGGTGGTGCCGCGGCCCGAGATCCAGCGCCTGGACGCCTGAGAGCCGCCCGTGCCGCGGAAGGGAGAGCGGCGCCCAGCTCCCTCATGGAAGAAGGGTTTGGCTTTATTCAAGGAGGAAACGGTGGATCGAGGGTGGCGAGGATGCCCAGGCCTGCACGTGTGCCGAGATGCGTTGAGCCAGAAGCTGCTGTCATGGAGGCAGAAAATGGTGGTGGTTCAAAAGGAAGATCCCCTCAAGGCCTCCACATAGACATGGGCATATATTACATAGCTCCCAGAATATATAATATATGTCTGTTCTGAAGTCTGTCATTGCTTTGGATTACCTGCACAGCAGTTCCCTTCCCTCTCTGGAGATGCCCTGTTCCAGCAGCTGCCCCGGGGTCGGAGCCGCCCTGCCTGGCTGCTGAGGGAGGAGCTGGAGCGCCCAGACGTGCCAGGGAGCCGGGGGCACTCAGCAATAACTCGGCCAGCGGGGCCTGTCCGTCCCAGACTGCGTCTGTCTGTCTGTCTGTCTGTCTGCTCGTGCCCTGAGCTCTGCCCGGCCGCCTGCCTGCTGGGAGCCGGGCCGGAGCTCTGCGGGAGCTGGGAAGGGCCCTGCCTGAGCCGGGGGTCGCTGCTGCCGCGGGGAGGCCCCGAGGGCGCGGAGGCGCTGCCTGCGCCTGCTGGGACACATTCCAGCGTTCATTGCAAAGCGGGAAAATAAATGTRTTTGGGAGATGGGTGCAGAAAAGGGGCTTAAGGAGCACAGTACAGAGCAAAAGGGTTGTCATCCTACAGACTTACATTCCAGCCATGGCTTTCATTTTCTTTTTCTTTTTTTTTTTCCCTTTTTTTTTTTTTTTTTTTTAAGGTTCAACATTTCTAGAAGTTTTTGCTAGAACTTGCTTTCCCTCTAAGCTCAGGGTAAGCAAGAACTAGCAAAAATTTATGTGCTTTTAAAGTGTTCCTAAGGTTGCARTGTTGTGATTAATGTATGGTAAATATTTATTTTTGGAAGGATGGTTGTTCTAAAATTAAACCTTAATTGGTAGTAGGTGAACCTGATTTTTATTTTAACTGGGTGTTTCTGCAGATTTATTCCCCTTAGGATTCTTTGAAAAATGAATTTAGCTAATTGGAAAATAATATGATTGTATTGATTTGTTTAGGAATAGTTTTACTTAGCTGAAGTTTTTTTTTTTAAATTTTCCTTGTACTTCCAGTGAATTAATTACATTTTCTCTACTCAGAACTCAAATTCAGCAGTAATTGGCTAGATAATGTCACAATATTATTCAGAAGATGTCTCTTGATATTTTCCTGTTTCTTTGGTGTTTTTATCACTKTAGTGCATTATTTGGCATTTGTGTGCCTCTGTGAAGGCAGCGTGTGTGGGAGGAGATCTCTAGAACTGAACTCCTTTGTGGTGTGAGGAAAATGAAAATCTGTGCAGTTAGTGGGATGGTTYGCCGTGTGTGACTGGGTTTGTGTGTCCTGCTGGAGCTGCACTGCTCAGGTGAGTGCAGCACCTGGAGCCTTGAGAGCAGTGGGCAATGTGCTGTGGGTGAGGTATTTAACATGAAAACCAAGTTACACCCAGCAGGAGATCAGGAGAAGTGCCTGGGCTTTTGTAATACTGGAGGGAGCTGGGACAGTGAAAGTGTGAACCTAATGCTGCAGTTTTCAAATTGAGCAGCAGAGAATTGTTTTGACAAGTGGAAAAAAGGTGACAAAGGTGATGCCTTTCCATTTTCAGTGTATTGACATCTATAGTGCATTTCACCTCAGTGGCTGAGAAGAAGATTAAAATTCAGAGTTACTGATGAGGTTAAGGAAAGTTTGCATTTTCTTAGTGATTGATGGTTTACCAGTTCCTACAGTAGCATTTGATTGTGCTTTACTGGATGCTATGCCAGAGGGAACAGCAGTTCAGAAGAAGATGGAAGCAGCTCTTGGTGCTGGGTCAGAGCAGACGTTCCCCAGAGGGCTGTCTCGCCTGGGTGCATTTCCTGAGCAGCACATGGCAGCTCCATGGCCAGCGTGGTAAGAAATAACAATTTGTTACTGCCAGAACTGCTGTGGCAGCCCTGCTGTTTGCCAGCACTGCCCAGGACTGGCAGAGCTTGCAATGTCAATTATTAAAAGACTTCTAAAAGTAGCACAGGCATACCCAGTCAGGAATTTTAAACTGCCATCAAAGCAGTTTGGATAAAGACTGTAAAAAACCCCAAGCAAACCCAAACCAGACAAAACAAACAAACAAAAAAAACCCCCAAACATCCCACATCAAAATCAAGCCAAACCCTCCTACTGAAATACAAAACAGAGTTCTCCAGAAGATCCCTGCTTTTAGAGTGGAGCTGCCATCTGAAATCAGGGAACAGGATGGTGTCACCAGGGGGTTTTGTCCTGTCACAGGAATTGTCCTGTCACTGGCAGGGCTGAAGGAGCATTCCCAGATCCTCTCCTGTGCTCCCTGAGCTTGGGGCAGAGCTCTGGGAGCTCTTGTGCCTCTCTAGGTTTATGAATTTGTACCTTTCAAACCCTGCACCTTTCCCGGCCTAGGAGAAGGGTAGCTGGGGGTTTGGCTGTGCAGTGAGGTCCCAGCCCCTGGAGCTGCAGTGACCGGAGCAGAGTGGGGCAGGCACAGGAGGGGTGAGATTCCTGCAGCTGGGAATGCCAGGATTCATTACTCACATCATGCCCTGAGCCTAGCACAGCTCTCAGGTGGAATCCAAAAGAGAACAGCAGTTTTAAAAACACTATCTGATTCATTTCGTGAAACAAAAGCAAATGTAAATGTGTAATTTCCTTATTTTTGGGACCAAAGATGATTTTAGTATTGTATAGTATATACTTTCTAAAAAATCTTAAGCACTTACTGCTCTGCAGAGACATTATTTGCTATTTGGATTATATAGAAGGGAAATAAAGTAGCTGTGAGAGACAACTACACTTGAAATATTAAGATCATTTGATGTATCCATGGCTCATTTCCCCTGAGTTAATTTTACACAGTGTATTGGAGAGGTACTTTCTTAAAGACTGTTACCTAAACTGCAGTCACACAAAAAAACCCTTAAGGAAGAAAAGAGGGTAGAAAGTTTAATTTTTTTTTTTTAAATTTGCTTAGACAAGTGACATTAAATTGCTTCTCTCAGCCAGTTAGTCTTGCTTGTAATTGCTAGCACACAGGGATAATTTCTTTTTGTCCTTAAGGGTGCTGTTTAGCTCCATAAAGGGACTCAAACCCCACTGTAAATAGAACTAAATGAAAGCAAACAGTTGAGGTTGGTAGGAACAGGATGCTTGAAACAGTAATGGTTTGGATGAGTGCCCTTTAGTCAGAGAGAGCCCTCAGACCTGGAGTCTGTGTATTTCTGGGTGTAGAATGACTGAATTCTGCCCCTGTGCACTGACATCCCAGTGTTTGGTACACAGTGAGCTCTGCCTGGAGCCGTTGCTCAGGGCTGGAGGAGCCTCTTTGCCTGTCCTGCTCCCTTTGTCAGCCTCGGCTGAGGCTGGTGCCGYGTCCTTGAGCTGTGCAGACAGCCCCAGCAGGAGCTCCTGAAGCCACAGAGGGGCTCACTCACATGTCTGAGTAAAGCCAGGTCCTTCTTCCTTTCCCCCTTTTCCTTTCATTTGGAATATTYGTGCCTCATGGATCAAATGCTTTAATATTTAATTCTTGCTAAGCCTCTGTTGGTCTGTGCAGTGCCAGGAAGATGAGAATGTGTCCAGTGTCCCTTGGTGTCAGCTGTGGTGCTCTTCCCTTTCCTGCTGGCTTAGGAGCTTGCTGGGAGTTCTTTCTGTGGGACTGTGGAATGCTGGTGCTGCTGTGAGATTCCTGCTGGGGGCTTGGGAGGGGTGCAGAGTGACCTCCCTGTGCCTTGTGAGACAGGCACTGGCCCCGGAGAGCTGAGATTGCAGTCTGTGCTGCTCACTGCTTCTGCAGAGGTCTGTGCTTGGCAGCAGCTCCTCCTCTTTCACTTAAGGTGTCTTTTACATGGGATCAAGGAGCAGCGGGTGCTGCTCTTTCCTCGGCTTTGTCACTGTTGTGACAAACACTTCCCAGGGTTTGTTTGTCACTCTGGTCTCATGGCACGCTCTGGCATTGTTTCAGCTCTCTGGATTTCATTGCTGCTTCCAGAAAGAGGAGGGAAAAGTTCCCACTCCTCCCTGGGGTGGCACTTTATGTTCCCCCTGTGAATTATTCTGTCCCTGTGCTGATTGTCCCCTCCCASCAGGGCAGAGCCAGTGGTTCGTGGCGTGCTGTGCACAGCAGAGAGGATCTGCTGCCCTGCTCTGTTCTGGCTCAGTTAAACACCAGCTTTTCATGAGCTTTAAGGTCCCTAAATGAATTTGGTCACCTCTCTGCTCTTTTGGGGATGTGCAGGCACAGCAAATGTTTACCCAGTCTATGGCTTTATTAATGCAATTTCTTCTTCCTCTGTCTTCCTTAGGCCTCTTTCTGTATCTGTCATTTTTTTGTCTCATGTCATGTTATAATAATTTCTACTTGTTTTCTTTCACGCGGGAAAAAAACTCACCAAAAATCTAAAATAAGCAAGAATAATGGTTTTAGGGCATAATTAAAAAATGAAAACAGACTTAATAGCAGTTCAGCTTGGGATACTGATCAGCTCTGTCCATGGAGGAGCATGAAGAACAGAACTGTCCTGAAAGCTCTGGWGCCAAAACTCTTCAGTGGCATTGAGGATAATAAAAAGGCACAGTCTGATAAGGGATTGGAGATGTGAGAAGGACACTTGGTAATCCAGAGCTTTCAAAGTGAGACATGAACAGTAAGAACCCCCAGTGGCCACAGCRTCGTGGGGATCTCAGGCAGCTGGGAAAGGGCTGGGATTGCCCAGGCTCAGCTTCCAGAGGGGGATCCAGGCTGGTCCCTGCTCAGTCCTGCGGGGAGGAGGAAAGCCAGCCTGGCATGTCTGAAAATCAGGCACTTGGCTTCTGCTGTTTGCAGCATGAAATAATGGATTGTTCATTGTCTGGAGGGCCAGCAAAGCTCAGAATTACTGTGCAGGTACAGGTGTCCTGTGTGTGAATTTTAATGGCAGCAAAAGCATTTTAAAATTATCCTGAAGTCAGTAAAAAAATGTATGGAATGTGTGAAAATACTTTGAGAAATTGTGCCCTGTTCCTCTCTTTATTTTGACAGAGGGATTGGTTAAAATTAATTTATACACATACTCAGGAAATCTCTGAATGTCATTTTAGAGGGTTTTCCTGGTATAATATTTTTATTTTCCCTGTCAGCCATTTGGCCACCTTGATAGATCTGCTTGACCTAGTCAGAGTGGTGCTGTCCAACCTGAAAGGGTTCCCTTGTTTTGTTTTTTTTGTTTGGTTTTTTTTTTTTTGGGTTGTATTTTTAAAATCTGTCTATAATTTAATCATTTTTATACTAAAAATAATCTTAAAAAATCTGCTTACACTGTGACTTTTGGTAGCCTTTAATTTAGAGTATACAACACAATCTAATTTTCTTTTGGGATATGCAGCTTTCAGAAGTGTTCTTATATATGCCCAGAAATGAAAGTTGTCTATTTATCATAGGAATGTGATTAGATAAAGTAACCTATCCAGAATCCCAATGCAGCTCTTTYGTGTGTGCTGGATGGACTAGTTAGTGAAATTGCCTTTTAATCTCTATGGGTTAATAAATATTTTTTTATAACTAGCCACAGATATTCCTTTTTAAATTATACTTGGCAAACAGAAGATATTTAATTTTATATACAATATACATAGTTACCTTGATTGACATATTTATAACATAGAGCTTTGTGTTTACTATGAAGGTTTTATCTGTATCCCATGGACTTCATGGGTAAAACTTTGAAAAGTCAGTTAGGATTTATGGAAGGTTATGGGAACTTTCTTCATGGCTTCACAATGAGGACATAGGAGCATTTAAAAGGCAATAGCCAGATTGTTTTACAGAGTATCTTATTTTTTGATTGGGGCTGGTCCCTGCAGCTATTTTAATAACATCTGGATGTGAGTAACAGAATGGAATAGGAGCATCTGCCTCTCCTGACTGTCACAGGCTATTGTCTAGAGCACAGGAAATTTCAGGGTATTATTGTTTTGCTTCGGACAAATGTCTCAATAGACCTATTTAATTAAAACCTTCATGTGTCTGAAAGAAAACATCCTCTCTTAACTAGGCTGATTTATCACTTTTGGTACCCTTTTAATCCCACAAGCAGTGTTGTCTAAATATTTTTAGTGATGTTCCAGCTATCCTGATGTCTGCAGGTTAAAGTGGTCCTGGCTAGCACCCTTTTATTAGAACAATTGCTACCTTCATTTTTCTACTGTTTCTACTTTAATCTTGAATGTTTACCAGGTTCTATTCTTGGATCTTGTGGAGGGAGAGTGTCTTAGCACTACAGCTCATCCAGCTTTAACTCATACATCACAGTCCTGGAGTTAGAAAATATTTTGAAGTATATATTGTGGCCAATTTATTGCATTTTAAAATGACTTCTATACTTAAGACACAACATTTATGACATAATAGGATGAATGACTTAGCTAATCATTGTATCTGTCTAGACTTTCTTTTGTGTTAGTGTCATTTTGAAACTATTTGTATATGTTGAAGTTTGTAAGGGTTCAGGAACCCACAATAAAATAGTAAAGTATGTATTTATTTCTCATTATAATGCTCAAATTTGATTTGGAAGTTGACATTTTGTATGTCTTTTCACAGAATTGTAAACAAATACCGAAAAACTGCTTCACCTAGGGTGCCTTCCATGTGTGGTACTAACTCTTGTCATTCACAGGAATAGAGATGTAAATTTATGAATCCAGCAAACACTATTTTTGTAACGTGAGTCACTAACGCAGCTCTGGTCTCGTTGTGCTTTGTTCCCACCAACACCAGGTTTATGGCTGCCGTGGTCACGGCCTTCCCTCCCATGTGCACTGGATCTGGCCCCTGGGGAACCGCAGGTTGTCTCCTTTGCTCTGCCCCCAGCTGCCCCCCGAGCACATTCCTGGTGCTCCAGGTTCCCTTCCTTGGGCCTTGTGGAGGGATGCTCAGGGTGGGGTGTCTGTGTCCTCAGGGCTGACCCTGGCTCCTCTAGGCCGGCTCTGCAGCCCAATCCAAACATTCCAATTCTAGCTCATCATTTATAATTTACAGCTTCTGAGGAGGGAGCATCCAGGCCTGACCAAAAGACTTTATCTCTCTGGGTTACAGGTGCTCTATTGACGGGTTTGTAATTGCAAACAGCTCATGGGAATTATGGAAACACCAGGTTAGAATTCTATTCAGGCTGAGCAAAGGGGATGCAATTTTCCTTTTTTCATGAGCACAAGTCTGCTGTGCAATACCCTTGGTACTCTGGAGTACAGGCTGCAGTGTTCTGTGCTGGAGAGCCCTTGGTGCATCTCTTGTGCTGCAGGGGCAGCACCCGGCTGTGTCCTGCCCTGGCAGTGCCCCCTCACCCAGGGCCAGGCCAGGGCTCCCCTGACACCAGAGCCTGCCCAGGACTGTGGGGTTCCAGCAGGCAGCACATTGCCCTGGAGCCAGCTCACAGCCCTGGAGACTYTGCCATTGTCCTGCAGAGCCTGGGGCTGCAGCAGCTGCTCCAAGGAGGTGCCTCCAGCTGGGAGCACCTTCCTGCCTGCCCACAGCTGGGAAAGGTGTCCTGGCAATGCCTGACCAAGCTCAAAGGCAGGATACTTGTTTCTACACCAGTAACCATCTTTCAGTTGTTGAATTCTTTCTTTGGTGTCTGTGCTAATCAAAAAACACAACCTGAAGAATTGTAAAGTCTTGCAATACACAAAGCAGTCTTGGTTTTAAAATCCATGCTGTTGCAGCATAATTTAAATGGTGTATTTATCAGTTTTAAATGTCATTTTGCTTTTCCAGTCTTTTGTATATGGGCACAATACTTTTTGTAAATTTTTTTTTATTTAGTTATCTTTCATGTCTTTTCTTTCTGGTATTGGAAGATTTGAGYTCTCTGGGTTTTCACGGTACTCTTCTGATCATTCTTCATAGTGGTAAAAGTCTGTATTTTTGTATGTAGGAGAAATGGAAGTTTTCTAACRCTTATCCCAATCAATATAGTTCGGAATCATTTGTGAAGGACTTCCTGTTTAATAAATGGACATATTAAAGTACTAAAACAGTGTCTTCRTCTGTAAACATGGCCTGGGCTGGGCTGGGGTAATTTTCTTCCCAGTGGCTGGTGTGGGGCTGTTGTGGATGTGTGTGGATAATTCAGAGATGTTTTTGTTAATGCTGAGCTCGGCCAGAGCCAAGGCTTTCCCTGCCCCTTGTGCTGCCATGCTGGGGAGGGGCTGGGGGTGCCTGGGAGGCTGAGGGGAACAGAGCCAGGACAGGTGACCCCAACTGACCACAGGGGCATCCCTTATGGCATCAGGATGTGATGGGGGGAGGAAGAATGGGTTTGGAGTGATGGAGTTTGGCTTCCCAAGTCACCCTTCCAGGGGATGTGGCCCTGCTCTCCTGGAGGTGCTGAACACCTGCCTGCCCAKGGGAATTGATTCCTTGTTTTGCTTTGCTTGTGTGCACAGCTTTTGCTTTCCCTATGAAATTGTCTCTATCCCACCACAGGAGTTTTCTCACTTTTCCCCTCCCCATTCTCTGCCTGATCCCACTGGAGGAGAGCGAGCCCTGCCRGGGGCTTGGGGGCTGCTGGGGTGAAACCACCCCAGGGGGGTCCTGGGCTCCAAACAAAGCCAGGCAGCTGCAAAAGGCACTTTGTGTGTGGGGGGAAGCTCCCAGCACGGCAGCCCTGGCTGGAGCTGTCCCTGGGACCCTCCTGGGGGCAGGAGAAACCACGGGAGAGCCTTGGGGAGAGGCAGTGGAGCAGAGGGAACGTGGAACTGCTCTGCTGCTCTCAGGCTGCTGGTGGAATTGCTCTTGGAGCAGTTCTGGTGTGCTGCCATGGGCTGCAATGCTCCATCCTGGGGTCTGCAGCTGCCCTTTTGGGAGTGGAAAGGGATTTTGGGGCTGAAATGCCAGGGAGTGGGAGAACACTCTGCTGCCTCACGGGCGGGGGCTGCAAGTGATGCTGGGGGGGTTTTGGTTTCCAGGTGCTTCAGGCACAAGGTGGAAGCACTGAGCCAGTACAGGTGAGAACTGTGGGAAGGCACGAGGGRTGGGTGAGTCTGGGATTTGGAATGTGGCTGCTGCACTCCGAGCACTGGGGAGGGGGACACAGGTGGTGGCACAAGGGAAGGATTCCCTGAGGGAGCCAGAGGCTCTTAGAAGGGGCCAGTTCATTTTCCCTGTGTGGGGCTGTCAGCAGCGCTGTGGCATTACCAGGGGTATCCATGGTGCTCCTGGGGCAGGAGAAGCTTCATCAGCTGTCAAATTWAAAAAAAAAAAATTKTCTAACTTTTAGTAACTGGATCTTCCTTCAGTCTCCCGGGAAGACTGTAATTAATTTATTCATGGATCAGGCTAACAAAATGTGATGGGCTGTGTCCAAAATCCATAAAAGAAAAGGACAAGTATTTCCTGGTGAAAATTAACATTGGAATCAGTATTTTCCTCTTCATGGAAATGGATTCAAAAATTGACTTATTTTAAAAAAAGAACCAAAACCAAACAATCAACAAAACCCCACAAAAGCAATAACAATAAAAAAACCAACCCCAAATCCCACCAACCAAAAAAAAAACCTAACAACCCCAAACCTCCACCCAAACTCCTCCTCCCCAGAGCCCCAGACAAAACCACACTTAAATTTTCTGGGTAGCACTGTTTTACTTTCTGGCCTGGAAGATTTACAAAACACTGAACACTGAATTCTTCCAGTAAAGGAGTGTCCTAGGGTGACTGTCTGTGTTGCAGTGTGGATTCGTTGATGCACTCCTGTTTATTTATTCCTGATATTTAAAGATCCTGACTTTTAAGCCAATACTCCATGCAAAAAGCTGTCTCAAACATCTTGGAATGCTTGAGAAGATTTACATTCTCAGTGCTTACCTAMATTTCTTCTGCTTCCTTGATGCATCCTCTCTGAGGATTAAACGAGGGCCAGGTGGGGCTGCTCTGCACATGTGGCATTTCCCCTTGGAGGGCCATTTGTATCCTGGTGCCAGTCTGGAGTGAAGCCACTCAATGATGTTATTTCTGACCAGAACCATGCCCAGTGAACTTCCTCAGCAGAAGGACAATGAGTGGAACCAGGTGCTTGCTGAGCAGAGCATCCAGCTGTGTTCTGCTTCCCAGCATAGCAGGCTGTTCTGCACCACCACAGCAGCTGAGATGCTCTGCTCTGCCTTGGTATCCTGGAAGTGACTCTGTCAGATGGAAACTGAAGACTTGAGGAACTTCAAACAGTATMAGGTGAAAAGCAGAGTTAGGTGGAGTCATGGACAGAGTGTTCAAAGGATAACAGAGCCTCCTACTTCAGTCAGAATCTAAAACAGCTACTTGGAAAGGTATTTGAATTCCTTGGAAAGGTCTTTTGAACTCTTTAGTGTCACCTGTCCAAAAACCACTGCACAAGTCTGAACAAGTCCACAGATAAATGGAAAAGCTTGGTAGGAGGGAGAGAGCCCTTCAGGCAGGCGAGAGCTGTGTGAACTCACCTGAGGTGCCACTTTCCCTTCCTGTCAGTGGCTTTGAGGTCATGGAACTTCTGGCATTGTTCCTACAAGGATTCATCCACACTTGGGGTTGGAAACCACCTCAGGCAGGCCCAGGAACTCCAGGTGCTGCAATGAGGGCAGGGATTGGGCTCTGGGGGCTTTGGAAGCAGCTCCTCCATGGGACATGAGTGAGTGTGATTGGAAAGAGGTGTCTGAGGAGGCCGCTGAAACCAGCACTCAGTTGGGCTCCACACTGCAGCTGCGGTGTTGTGCTTGTCTCCTGAATTGCAGAGTGCTCCCAGCACCCTTTTGATGTTGTTAGTTGAGGAAAAACAAGCAAACAAACAAAAAACCCAAAAAGCCAAGCTGACTTTTCCTCCACGTGCCCCAGAGCCTGAACTTGGTGCAGTATTTGTGGCAGAATATGGGCAGAAGACTAAGTCAGTCCCTTCCACCCCAATCCAAACTGGCTTTGAAGTAATTATTTTAAATCTAATTTTCAGAAATTATATCCATAAGATACAGAACCATGTTTTCTTTCAGTCATGGGAACCGACCTTTTTTAACAAAAGGCTGGGATCTTACAGAAGTGCTTGGTCCTGGGAGCAAACTGCTTTGAAATAATCTGAGCCATCAAGAACTAAAAAGCCAGTAAGGAAATTTTCTGGGCAGGCACCTCACTGCAAGCTGCTAAAGCACTCCCAAAGTAACTAATGAACATTTTGTTTGCTGCCTGTTTAAACCAACAGGGAAAAAATGACCAGAAAACCTCAGTATATTTTGGGTGTGTAAGGATGAACCCGAAGGGGGGCTGCTGTTTACAGGGTTATTGGTTGCCAAGAGAGAGCTCTGAATCCACGATGTCTACTCAACAGTTGGAACAAATTCTTGGTGAAATTTTTTCATCTCATGCCCTAAGGAAGAGGTTTGACCTGTGGCTGGTCCCCAGGGCTGGCTCTGAGCTGCGCCCCTTCCCCAGTACAGATTTAGGATTCCTGAAGTCACAGTCCCTTGTGCTGGGCAGAGGCAAAGCACCAAAATCAGGTAAGCAGACAAAATCAGTTCTTCAAGTAAGTAAAGACACCCAACACCTCTATTAAAAGAAGTTTAATCCAGCATGGTTTCTAAATATTAACCATGTCTCCAGCTGTGACATGCAGTACATTTTTTTTACTTTAAAAAAAAAAAGAGAAATACAAAACAAGTATAAAAATGAACCCAGGTCCCCTGAACATCACAGTGTGTGCCAGTAAAATATGACAAGAGAAGGGAGAGAAACAYGGGGTTTCGTACAGGAAAAGATTCAAAGAAATCTTTCTCATCAATCAGAGATTGTCCCATTCAGAAGCAACCACTTGTTTTGCATTTACTCTGTCAGTGGTCAGGAAGCAGGAGATGTAGGAGCTGCCTGCTGGACAACTCTGAGCCTGAGCAGCACCCCCTGGTCCCTGCCAGCTCCCCTGTCCTGCTGGCAGCTGCCACAGGGAATGGAACCCAGGTGCTGATTTTATGCCAAAGGAAATCTGCCTTTATTGTTTCATCCCTGGTTTTCACTTACTCTGTTAGTACCATCTGCTCTCATTTTAATCACACCTGTTCTGGCACTGTGTTCATTTTTAAAACATCCATACAGGTTTCTTTGTCACATTTTTAAAACATCCATACAKGTTTCTTTGTGATGCCACCTGTGAGGAGTGTGCCACGCTCTTCCCAAGTGTTTATAAACGGACACAGATGTTCCAGGGTAGGTTGTGCTACCTGTGAAAACAGCTTGTACATTCAGAAGGCTTTTTCCCTGGAATGCACCCCCCCAAGATAAATCACATCCTTCCAGGGGAGAAAAACCAACCCACCCCACCCAGGCACGCTGAAAAAGGGGGCTGGGGAGATGAGTTCATTGCAGACATTCGGTAGTTTGGGGTTGGTTTCTTGGCCTTTTCACAGTGGGGAGGGGGCACTGCCCTCCTGGGGCCTGGGTGCATTCAGTGTGGCAGCACCATGGCCATGGCACAGAGCAGGACATCAGCACTGGTGCCTGGGGCACAAACACCTGCAGGTTCCTCCAGGCAGGTCCTGCTGGGAGGTATTTGCCAAGCCTGCTTTCCCTGGCTGTGCAAACACCCCCAGGGCTTCCACAAAAACAGGACAGGGCTGCCCAGAGCTGCCTCACCTGCTCCACCCCATCCTGTGGTGAAATTGCAGCAGAGGGGATGTGACTCCATCCAAGCAGCTTAAAACAAGGGATACTGAAGGTTTGATGAGCCAGCTGCCCTGCAGCACCATTACACTTTGAGGTTTGCTCTTGCTGCAGATTTCCAGTTGTCACTTTTCCTTGTCACAGATAGACAGGAGATACAAAGGTATTGAAACCAACRTGTTAACTGCACTCCTTGCCTTCAGTGCTTGGGAGTATTCAGACTGGATAAAGAAATACTGTTAGTTAATCAAGAAAAATACAAACAGGCATCCCAACCTCTCCTCTTTGGCATGTCAAGAAGTATAAAAGCTCTAAGTGTTAAGGGTTTGGAATGATGAAAGCACATTAAAAGCTGTAAATGTTAAAAATGCTGTTCCCACTTACTCGGGACATGGATGTGCTGGGTGGGGAGGGGCAACAGAGAATTGAGCTGTGTTGTTTGGACAGATCTGCTGGAGGATCTGTAGTTGCCAAGGASTGTTCAATGGCACTGGGAGTAGTCTCCTTTTCCACATCACTGCCCTGTCTGTGCTCTGGTGATTCCATAAACAGTGAAGTGGAAAGAGGCTGAAATGAGGGGATATTTCAATTGGCAGTGCATTCAGCAAAGAGGAAAGTGCTTGATCATCTTCCCTTCACGCTTGGTTGGTGTTTGGTTCTTCAGTCTGAGTCAGAGTCGGAGTCCTCATCTGAGGGGTGAAACAAGGAACAAGAGTGAAAATGCAAACTGGAAATCCCCCCCAGCTGTGGCTCTGGCTGGGACAGAGAGGCTGCACTGACAGGGTGTGCCTCGAAGGACACAGCAGGGCTGGGAATGAACACCTCTGTGAAACGACAGCTCTTGCTGAGGTCATGGGACCTGAAATGATGTTTGAAGGACTTGGGAGATGCTGCTGAGAGGCCCTGCTGGCATCCTTGCTGCTCTGGGCACTGCTGTGTGCTCAGCAGCCCTACACCTCTGAGATGCTGAGCAATCCCAGCAGGCCCACAGAGCTCCACCCTTCTGGCTGCAGCACTTAAGAGCCCCTGCCTAAACACAAGCTGGGACTGCAGGGCTGAGCCCTCCTTGCATGGCCACAAACACCAACACGAAGCTGTGTGACTGCACTTCTGTGAGTTTATGTATTTGTGCCTCCATCTCCGGGGAATTAGATCTAATCTGAATCCTAATTCTGCACCCTTGCCACCTGATAATCCTCTGAGGGCACTTCAGGTTTTAGCTTTTACAGTCTGTTTCCTGTTCCTTTTATTCTTTTTTTCCTTTCTCTCTTTTCAGTCTAAAGCTTGATAAAACACTTAACAGTCTACTAAAATCCCCAGAAGAGACAGCCAGTGCTGCTGTTCACCCCCTAGGATTCCATACACATCTTGGGTGTTTGGTTTTTCAAGGGTTTTAGATCAGGTGTTTTGGGGGGATTTGGGATATTTTTTGTTTGTTTTTAAGTGTGGAGCAGTCTTTTTAATCCATGTGGGTGCAATAAGGAGTCACAGGGACACGATGCCTGATTTGGGCTCCTGGAAACTACAGAACAACTACCCCTGTCCTGACCTGAACCGGCTTTGAACACCCAACACCTTCTTTTTATCTTCTCCTAAGTGGATCTGTCTGATCTGAAGTAGAATAGAAAAAAAATTGATAGCAACCTTGTTAATTTTATGCTGTTTGACCCTTGGATTTTAAGGTCATCTGCGCACAGATGGTCAAATATCGTAAGAGGCAATCATGATAAGGAAATGATAAAGAGAAAAGCACTATCTGGACACAAAAAGCTGTGGATCAATGGATGTTAATTATAAGTTACAAAAAGAAAAAAAAGGTAGAAGTTTGCTTGTTTTTCCAGCAAGACATTTTAATAGGGAAAGAAAATCTGTACTGCATGGTGATTTCTATAATTGGATCTGGGGCTTTTCAAAGTTAGATATGAAACTCTGAGAAACTTCACACTCCTGGCTTGCAGGTTATCTTCATAAACCACTGGAATTCCATTTGCAGCTTCCTAACCGAGCAGAGCTGCAGCAAACAAACCCAAAAATAGAAACTGCTCCTACTGAGCAAGAGCTCTTGCTCCCTGCAAAGGGTGGAGAGGGAAATCTCACACTGCAGCTTGTGTGACAAGCAGGGAATTTTACCCACCTTCTGTCTTGTGCCCCTCGGGGGAATCGGAGCTGCCTTGCTTGAGGAAAGCGACCAGGTCATTGAAGGTGATGTAGAAGTCAATGGCAAACACGATGGTGGCTGCAAACCCAAACACCTGAAAGGGCAAAATGATGCTCTCCTTAACAACAGCTCCAGTCTGTCAGGGACAAACCAAACCCAACCAAACCCACACAGGAAAATCTCCATGGGTTTTTTTGGCTCGTGCCTTTCCAAAAAGGCAGGGAGGAGAAATGGTTTGTGAGACATTGGTATCACCTGAATTACAGCTGCTTTGGGAGACTGAGAAGTGACCAGAGGTGTCTTTATCCCTGCCCCGGGCTGCAGCCCTCTTGGGCCCTGGGCATGTTCTGGACATCAGCACCTCCTGCACCTCCACTGCCCCAGGGCACCTCTGCCACCAAGGAATCACCTCCATTTCTTGGGAAATAATTTTCCACTTGTTTGCAAGGAGATGTGTCTATTGCTGAGTGAATTAGACAGATTAAAATGACTCTAGAATTCTCTCTCCAGTGACAGAGCAGCAGAGYTGTGCCAAGCTGGGTGCTGGTCTAGGAGCCTGGGCTGAACACACTCCATTGCTCCATGGCCCACTGCCGGGACAAAGATTAAACAAGATTTGGGTTTGTACTGTGGGAYGGTTTGGGAAGGGCTGCTGGCCTACACCACTGGGCACTGTTCTTCCCAAGCTTAAAAAATTGTTATGCAAATTTTATTTATGGTGCATACATTATTGATGCTTAGAGTCAAGTTGCAGATGCAGGGGCTGTATTGTATTTCTGATCACAAAATGCTGATGGGTGAAGGCTCTCTCCTGGGCAGTCCTTGTACAGGAGGGTAAAATGACACTGCTCTTGTTTCAACTCATCCAAATAAAACTAAGCAGGAGAGGCAGGAGGTTGAAATGACTTAATTTAGACTGGCCTTAGCAGTTACAGGTTTGAGTTGATTTTTTTTATCATCATCGTCATTATTATTATTCCCTCCATTCAAGGATCTTGACACTCCTTGCAGGAGCAGCTAGTAAAATTAAAAAGCAGAACAGGGCCTTCCCTAAGGGTACAGTTAACACTGAGCAGCTCTGTTAGGGTGAAAAAACTATTCATTGGTTCAAGACATGTTTTTCTAAACAAGTGACCATTTCTTCTTTGCTTTAGGCAAATTAATTCTCAGTTAATTGAAGAAACTTCTGTGACTTGCAGTGGGGTCATGTTTGAACTGRTTTTTAAGTACATCCATGTACTGAAGTGTACTCAGTTCACCACAGCACTTAGGTGGAAAGCTCATGCCTACTCACCCCTGCTGCTTTTGATGCTCCATCGCTGTATTTTGAGACAGCAGCAATTGAAATGGCAAAGTAAATGATGGCAGCGGTRACACAGCGCAAGAAATCCTGTGGAAGAAGCAATGGTGCCTTCTCAGACTGGTCAAGGATTTCCTCTAAAACCATCCTGGCAACTAACACAGCCCCTCTGCTGTTGCATCAGTGCCTTTGCTGGCATGTGACCACAGCCTGGTTTGCTGTAGRGGAGGAACTGCTCATCTGTGAAATAGTTCTAAAAAAGAGAAGACCTTAACCTTGGCAGAAACTTCTGCTCTTAAAGATGCTGGGATAAATCCTACTGCTACCCTGCCTGTGTCAGGCAGACCTTCCTTCAGCCTGGGAAGGGCTGTGTGGGGTGTTTGCCTTGGAGCACAGCAAGAGCTTTAATGGAAAGATCATTTGAAATGCCTTAAAAACCTTGTGTTTGAGCAGAACTCCKGTGGCACCAGAGGCTCAGAGGTCCCAGCTCTGTGGGAACAGGTGCCTGTCTCTCTGTGGATGCAGGGCTGWGTGGTGATCTCCAGGGAGACCTGTCTGTGCAACTCCTCATTCAGGAACCAAACACTTGGTTTAGTGCTGGAATGATTTGTACTTCTCATGTCCACTGCCAGCTCCACCAGCCTGCCCCAGGAGCCCGTGCCTGGTGTGACCCCTGGGGTATGTCCTGCTGAGCTGTGCCCTGTCACACCCGCAGGGACGTCTCTGCAGTGTGCTTTAAACACAGAGCTGTGTCCCAGGGCACGTCCAGATCGTGAGGGCTGCAATAATGGCACCCTCAGCTCTGTTCACAATTAGCTCTTCTGCTTTTCCAGAACAGATGGAGGAGTAAGATTTGTCACAAAGCACAAATCCTGCAAGAAACATGACTCCTCTGAAGTCAGGACAAGGTCAGTTATCTACACTGTGTGCCTGCAATATGTTATGGTAATGGCCATAATAAACACACAAGTGCCTTTTTTGTCTTAGTTCTGGAACCAGATGCATGTAGAAAATGGGAAAATGATGGAACAGAGATTACCAGCTGAGAGCTGTGCACAGTCATAGCCAAAGTCATTGATATTGTTTTATCTACCAGTGGCCTTGCTGAAGTTATTTTTATACACTGAGAGCTCAAATTCAAATCTCAATGCAATGAACTACTGATGGTACCAAAAGAGAATCGAGATTGGTAAGATCAGCAGGGCTTTTTGAAGTATTAGTASTGCAAGGCAGCTGCTCCCTTTGCAGTGATATTTGAGACTGCAGGGACATCCAGTGGCCAGGGCTCTCCTGCAGCCCCAGCACTGCCCCAGCAGCCACTGGGCTCCTTTGTGAGCATGAACTGGCCAGAGCTGCCCCTTCCCAGAGCAGCTCAGACTGTCTGTGGGTGTAACTCTACCCGAGAATTTAATCACAGCCTGACAAAGTCTGCCCATTATCAATAACACACCTGTTTCCCCCTCTGGAAGGGTGGCAATAAGGAGCCCCCAGCAGTCAGACTTGTGCTGATGCTGGCCCTAAGCCATCTGCCTGGAACTGGGCAGGCATTCTGTGCTTTGATAAAGCCATGCTTTGTGTCAGCACTCAAAAAGCTGCAGTGCAGAGCAGAGCATAGTTTAGAGTGCTCTGGGACCTTCTGAAGCAGAGGCAGCAGGGACAAGTYTCTGAGAGGGCAGTAAAATGGTTACAGTCACCCTGAACTCCTGCCCAGCCACTTTCCCTCCCCTCTCACTGCACAATTAAATCTGAAGGTTTCTGTTGCACATCTCACTTACCGCCAAAGGCCAGTGGACTCCTTTAAACTTCTCATTAAGCTTGGAGGCGTAGGCAAAAAAAAGAAACAGTGCCAGCAGAAACTCTAGGAGTGGTGCCATCATGAAAGAAGCTGCTAGAGATGCAATATAGCAGATAAAGATGATAAATGACAGCACCTAAAGTAAAGGGAAAACTCGTAGTTATTTGCATGGAACAGCAGAGCTGTAGGCAGCTGAGCAGCTTTGAAGTGTTATTTTCCCTGTGTATTTCTGTCAGGGCTGCTGCTGCTGGCATAGCTTCAGCATCCTACTTTTTTATTTTTCATTGGGCCAAACGATTTTTCTTGTTCAGCACAGAATAAATCTGAAGTAAGGGTGTTTATTTCCATGTGTGTGAAATCGCTTTTCCGGAGCGTTGGGTGGATTTGCACCTCTCGAAGTCAGTAATTTGCTCTGGATTGTAAACAGTTCTGACAACATAATTCTGAAAATAGAGTGGGGTGTTGCAAGCAAGCAGAGCTCTAAGCTTTCAGCTGTGACAGCTCCCATTTGAAACCCAAATCAGTGCTCAGACAGCCTGAAGTAACTCAGCATGTATAATCTTGCAGTTGAAAGAATAAAGTCTGCTGATGATGGATAGAAAAGGGCCAAGAATTAATTGTTCTGTGACTTCTGGAAGTGTCTGGTTCCAGTCTTCCAGCGTGGCAGCTGTTTTAGAGAGTAATAGGACAGATAACTCCCATAGATTTCTTTTATCTTCATAATGTATCATAACTCTAGTAAMTAATAAAAAATGGCAATTTTTTCCGCACTCAATTGAAATACCTTTAGAATATGGTTCAAAATAGAAAGTTTCACAATGGGAAAACAACTGAAGAAAATGCATTTTCATCTAAACCAGGCAGGACCAGAGTGCTGTCCTGCACTCCTAGACTGTGTTTGTGTAAGTGGATGGTGAGGGAGCCATGGAGAAGCTCAAGACCATTTTCAGTTGCTGTACTGGGGGTTGGTCACCTCCAAAAAGAGGCTCCAGTGCTCCTGTTTAACTGCCTTGCATGGGAACTGGTTGCTGTTTCACTCAAATTAGCTTGAAGTAACAAAAGCAGGCAGGATGCTGAGTTACACATTCTCATGTACCAGTCTGCACCTGGGCTGCTCTGTCCAGCCTTTCCTCCTGGAGACAAATCTCAGCCTTCCAAAAGCTCAGGGATGCTTTTGGTCAGCACAGACTGAGCAGTAGATTACAAAGATTTTTTTAACTTATAATTCCAAATCAGGACATGGACATTCCACTCACACAGCACTGAAAATAAATGGATTATTTTCCCCCAGATGGCACATCTAAAGGCAGATGTAGCTTCCTGCAAAGGTAATCAATGCATTTGCCTCATTAAATTTCAGCTCTGTGGATCTCTTTGTTTGCTGCTACCATAGGTTCTTGGGGACCACCTAAATCTCAAAAAAAAATCATTACACTTGACTGACAAGGCTCCTATAATTATTAATTGGTAATTACTCCTATGAGAGGTCATTCAACCCTCAAACACGTGTATCAAAAAAACCTTTTCTGTTTAGGGGACACCCAAGCAGTTCAATCCCACCGAAATAATTTCTTGGTGTAATYAATTACCAAGCCTTTATTCTCAGCCTGTGTTTTGGGGAAAGCAGTCATGCCTGAGCAGGATGCTAACAGCTGGAATAAACTGTTTTCATCCATTAGGACTGGCTGGTGAGGTTAGAGAGGATGTGACATTTTTAGTAAGGGACTATATTTATCTTAAAGGTCTATGCATTGTTCTTGTTTCACTGGTTCTAAGAAACTGAGCTGGGATAGTTTATAGAGCTCACTTCTGCATGGGCCTGCTAGCTGGTAACATCTGCCCCATTTGTTCATGTTTACCCCATTCTGAGGTGTTTACTGCTCACAAAGCCTCTCTGCAGGTTTTTCTTATTTTCATAAAGTGGAGGGAGTTCATTCCCTGTATCTCATCCTTAGTGWAGTATTTTCTTCCTATGAGCTAAAAGTGGTAAGAACTCTTTGAAGGGAAGTGGATTTATCAGAGCCTGACAACTCCTAAGAGGAGAGAAGACTTCCTTCTTCCCATCACAGCACCTAGTCCCTTCCCACCCCAAAGAACAAAGATTGCATTTGCTTTGTGAATCTGCTTCACTTGCATTTCTGGAACATAATTTAGACACAGTTCTATGTCTTTTTGGAATAAAAAAAAATCACCATCTATACATGACATTTTCTTTTTGTTCTGGTGTTGAAAACATACCTTCCTTTTTGTGGTTAAAGGCAGGTGTGTGATGGGGTGACCAGCAGCAGGGAGACGGGTTCAGGGCAGGTCCCACTGACCACAACCCTTCCAATGGCAGATCTTAGACTTGAACTCAACCTAGTGATCTCTTAAGAAAGGATTAAATACAGTGCTAAATAACACATCCTACTGGAGCAGCAAGGGGAGKCAGAGAGGCAAATTTCAGATATGTAAGGTGATGCTGCACTGTAGAGATGCCTTTGATCTCGATTCTCTTTGTGTCAGTAACTCCTGGGCTCTGACTGCTTTTACACTTTGTCAGGAAAGCTTTTTCCTCAGTGCAAAGTGAAAGGAAGAGCCTTTGTGGTCTGTTCTTATCAGCTTTATGGCAGTTTGTGCCAGGGAAGGCTCCTGCTGTCTCCTTTCAGTCCTGGGCAGGTGTGAGGTTGAGACACAAGCTGGACTCAGGGTGAAACAGGAGCAGGAACACACCAAGGAGCCCCTGATCCCAGGGGCGGGGGTGCCAGGGGATCCCTGCTTCTGTGCCAGGGAGGCTGCTGAAGAGACAGATCAGTGAGCATTTCAACTTTCTAAATGGGTCTGACCCAGAGAAGCTGGGAAATATTAGTTGTTTATTTTAAAATGTGGTTCCCAGGCCAGTCCCTTGTTCAAACCAAGCCCTGCATGAGTGGTAGATGACAGCAGTGTCCTGCTGCCTGCTCCTCAGCCCTGAAGGTCGGTCACTGTRTTCCCACCTTCCCACCCTCAGTGCTGGGATTCACTCCAGCCTGTCCTGCTCTCCACTTGGCAGCATCCCCTTGTGGGGAGAACTGCACCTCTAGGCACACTGAAAAAAAAGGCACCTCTTGATTCACAAGAACCCAAYTGATTTCAGTAGATTACTGACAGTATTAGTAAAGGGGAAAGACTGTGAAGACTGGTAACTGGTCAGCAGTTAAACACCATTCCTCATTCTGGAGGCACTTAAGATTTTATGTGAAATAAATGTCTATAAAAGAACAGACCAGATTTTGAGAATGAAGATTTGAAAGATGGTATTTTTAGATACCTTCACTGGGGGAAGGCTGGAAGGCACAGGAAGGGGAGGGAGGCAGACCTTGGAAAGACCTTGGCAGGGGAGGGAGGCAGACCTTGGTGTGTTCCTGCTCCTGTTTCACCCTGAGTCCAGCTTGTGTCTCAACCTCACACCTGCCCAGGACTGAAAGGAGACCTTGGAAAGAGCCAGAGGATCAGGAGGAAGGAGGTGCCCGAGGTCTGTCAGGCGATGACCATGGCACTGCACCTTGGTACTGCACCTCRCTCTTTGCTTTTCTTCTTTTCTGTCTCCTGTCGCTGCCCTGACATGGATTTTAATGCCAAACTTCCTTGGTGGCTTGGGAACAGCCCTGTGTAATACAAGAGCCCACAAATTGTAGGGTTTTGATGATGTTTCTCATTTCTCCTTGTGTAGAGCTCACTTCCYCTTCTGACAGCTGGAATGCACAGCTGTGGACTCCTGGAGCAATACTGGATATTACCTATAACTGTCTTTTCTGAATTACAGAAGTGAGCAGGTGCCTTTTCTGACCATTTAAGTGCACTGCTACTAACTCAAGCATTCGATGTTATCTTAAAATTTTAAAAATACACCTCCCCTCCCACAATACAAACACTGCAGTGCCAGTCTGTACTCAGAAATAATGACACCTACCTACGTACTTTTCCAGACTTCAAGTCTTCKTGAAAAACATCTTGCAAACTGAAAGGTGCTCTAAAAACTCAACAGCACCTTTCAGAATATAATCTGACCCCTTCAAGGACTCTCAAATGTTCCATTGCACATCTCATTTGTGCACCTCTGCACCTCTTTTCCTGGAGCTGTGTGTTTCAGGGTCACTTCAGAGAAAGGTCAAGCAATGGACCTTGATTTTTGTTAGAGCTCTGTATCTGTGCTTAAAAAAAAARAAAGGCAGCTAGAGAGGAAGTCTGTGAGTCTCCATGCTGTTGCAARTTCATTGCTAGCACTTTCAGAAAGCACTGCAGCTTCTGGGAGGGAAAAAAAGCAGCAGTGTTTTATCAGTTTTGTCAATTTGTATTTACACAGCTTTCTTCTCTTCCCCTCACTTGGGATTGCACCCTGAGCACTGAGAGCAGCTGAGTCTGAGCTCTTCCTGAGCTGCTGATGACAGGTTGGTGTGACTGCTGCCAGCTTCACAGTGAAGGAATATCTGCATGCAGGAAGTTCTAATGCTGCAAAGAGCAGGACAGGAACCYTTCACAGCTTAGCAAAAAAATAATAAAAAATCCTGGCAAAAAAGCAGCCTGACTGTTCACTAAGCACCTTTTATGTACAGTCCCATTCACACAAAACCCTTCTTGGGTATTGTGTTTCAGAAAGTAACTTTCCCATTTAATCCCATGCAATTATTACTTAATATTGTGTTCTTAGAGTGGCCAGGCATTACAAAGTTATACTTTACTGTACAACTAGCTTGCAGTTCAAGGCTGAAAAAACAATCCTGACAGTGGTTAGAGAGCACAGTGTCCCTGAAGGGAGGGAGGCCTGAGCCGTGCTGAGGTCATGGCAGCTCCAGAGGCATTTGTGTCCCCTGAGGAGGGAGAACAGACCTGCTGGAACCCACTGGGAATATGGGGATGCTAGGAGGCATCACTGCCCAGCCCCTCATCTCCTGCTCCCACCTCCTGCCCCTCATCTCCTGCTCTCACCTCCCTCCCCAGGAAAGAACAGCTTTGCCTAAGGCTTTACGAGTGGGTAGCAGTGTCATCTTCTAGGCAAGAGTGCGTTTTGTTCTTGTATTCTTGTCAGACAGACAAAGTGCATCACTCAGTGGTCTCTGCTGTTCAGTTACTACTTCTCTGCTGCACTTGCTGAGGAGGTGAAATTCCTGCTTCCTTCAGAACTGGCTGCAGGAGAGGCCTTCTGGCCACAGACCCTGAGAAAGGCACAGGGGCCTCTTCCAAGGAGAGTTTACATCGAGCATCTGGAGTTTCAGTTACGAAGGTCAGGTCAGAGGAGACTGAAAAGACAGGAGAAAGACAGGAGAAGAGAGAAACAGGCACAATGATTTCTACATCCTTTTATGTCACCACAAAGGTGGCACAATTTTACTTATTCTCACTGCATTTTTTATAAAAACAAAAGAAAATGTAGTGCCACTGCATGCCGGCTTCAGGAGACCGAGGAGATGCCAATTAAAGCAGCCACAAGGGCTTGAGTGGAACAGGCAGGTGAGCAGCAGAATCCACAGCTGGGATCCTGCCCGGACAAGCTCTGGTGTCAGTGTGAGAGTGACTGTTAAATGGTTCCAACACACAACACAGGGAACTGAAAACTCATCTCTTGAAGRGTGGAAAAGAGTGAGGATGAGATGCTGACCTTCAGCACAGCAACTTGAGTGGTTAGGAAAAATTAGTAGCTTAAGAAGAATGTTAAAATGTGTGGAAGAAACCGTGGCATGGAAAAGGGGAGAATAGAGAGGAAAAAAGAGTAACCTGTAAGATTAAAAATGGTCGTTAGAAAATGGAGGGAGCAAGGCAGTGAAAATAAACAGGATTAGGAGAGGTAGTGAAGCTTATGAATGTATTTGATGGTACTGCTTCTTTGTCTTTACAGATGTCCCAGGCGGAATAAAAAATTAATCAGGCAGGTGAGTGGGGAGGTGGACTGGATGTTCCTCAGAGGCCCCATATTACCCCAGCTATTCTGTGATTCTGTAGAGATCAAAAGGAACAGGGGATGGGGGAGGATATCTTCCTTATCTGAGTAAAATTTGAGGTAATTAAGCCTCTACCTACAATCAGCTCCATCCCCAGCCTGGCCTGTTCTAAGGGAAGCACCCAGATGCTCAGTTTACATGGGTACTGCACCAGAGCAAATCACACCTGAACATCCTAAAGATCCTCTGTGTGGAAATGTTACTTTCAAAAATGGCTCGAGAGCTGCAGAAATAAAGTGCATTTCTGGGGAACTGCCAAGATGCTGAATAATGTGACATTTGTAACAGTAATGAGCACCCCACTTTGCTTCTGAACAAAAAGCACTGTTCAAAAAATGCATCCATGAATATTATTTCCATACATTTATGCAGAACCCAACCCCACCCCACATTAGCACTGTGTCASAGGAAAAATTAAACATTCAAGATGAGAAATACAAAGCTAAAGATGAAACACAGATTTAAACCATGATAGATTTAACTTGGACTCATCTTCAATTATTTGGCACTGCATTTCTCTAATTGTGTACAGGCTGCATTTACTCTGGGGCCTGTGTTGTCTTCAAGGGTTTCTTCTGGCAAAGCTGAGACAACTGGAGAGAAACTACTGCTGCCTCTTGTCTGCCAGGAAACCACGTCCTGAGCACGTGGGCTTGGCCTGCAAGGAGCACAAGGAAAGCTCTCTGCAGATGGGATTTCAGAGCTGCTTTCAGCCAGCCAAGCCCTTGGGAAGCCCCGAGTGGCCTTACAAAGGATAAACCCCTGTTTTGTCAAGACAGAGCAGTTTTTATTACTCCAAGGAGGCATCGTCAGTACTTCTCTATGACAACAAAAGGGTGAGTCTGATCCCATGACCAGAACAGTATTCCTCCAATATGTCATCATTCTGAGATGTTAAAAAGCCAGACTGCCTGAAAGCCATCATTTAGCGGCTGTAAGCTTGTAAAGGAAATTCCAGTGTCTGTTATAGGATGTAACAAAAATACATGCCAAAGGAACCAGGTTAGCTGGGCTCTGGTATCTTCTAGATGTGTGGTTTTGTAAACCACAGATGTTGTGTGAGTGATGGGGTACCTGGAGGAGGGATGGGGTAGCTGTCTTTTTTTTGGAGCTGATGAAGCCTGTGGCCTGCTGCTACCCAGGCCGAGGCTTTSTCCACCACAGAAGTCATCCTGACCTCCTGAGTGAATGCTTTTCCTCTCAAAGCCAGCCTCACATCTGGCTGTTCCCTGTCTCTCTGCCACAGGGCAGYGCCCGCAGCCTCACAAGCCCTCAGAGCAGGTCCCCACCAGCTGGTCACAGACAATCCTGCCTCCTTCTGTCTGCTCCTTATCTTTCTTTTGCTGGAATATCCTGGTTTCCTTCCCTGAGCCAGAACAGTGGATAGCCAGAGACACCTTGCACATCTGAACAGCGCTCCATGGACCTGCCAGTTTGGGCTGTCCTGATATTTGACTATCTGCTGCCAAAACTCCAGCAAACTTAGTGTTTGAATTTATCATTATTTCTAGCAAAAATGATGTTGAACATCTATTTTCAATCAACGAGCTTCCTATTCAGAAGCTAAATTTTGGTGTGAAATACCCACTCCCCGTGGGGTGAGCGATCTCCTTCCCTATCACATGGGTACTGTTTCAGCTGTCAGGTTTAAGCCTTTACCCGTAAAATTCCAGAAAGTCTCACACCACAGTCACTGCCCTAGTCCTGCTGCCACTCTACTGCTGATCCAGGCCAGGTGTCCCCAGCCCTGTGCCCACCTGGGCTGGTGCCTGTCCCTCTGGGCAGCTCTCCAGCCCAAGCGCATCCCTCTGAGGGTCAGCGACAAACACGGCTCCGGAGGGCTCGGGACAGCGGCTGAGTGACCGTGATGCACGGCCTGATGCCGCACATCATAAATTCATGAGTAAAGTCTTTCCTGACACACTCAGGACAGGCTGCCCCCTAACCTGGCACCAGCCCATAATACAAACCGCAGCCCTAGTGCTTACTGGATTACACCACAAATAGCTTAAAACAGAATCAAAGCGCTTTTTTACCGAGAAGGGGTCCCTGATAGAGAAACACACTTAATGCCCTGGAAGTCTAACGTGACAAGTTCTGGTSTCTAACGTGCTCTGCCTGAATTACGCCAAATCCATTACGCTCTGAGACAACCCTGCAGTTCCCCCATTCCGGTACGGGTTTCCCCTTTCTCTCTCTCCCCTCGGCTGCTTTCAAGAGTTTTTCCCTCAGTTGTTGCCCCTCGTCTCCCTTCGCTTGTTTTCTCCCAWTTTKCCCCTCAGTTGTTGMCCCCGTCTCCCCTCGGGTGCTGTTCCCCATTTTTCCCCTCAGTTGTTGCCCCCGTCTCCCCTCGGTTGCTGTTCCCCATTTTTCCCCTCAGTTTTTGCCCGTCTCCCCCCGATTGCCGTTCCCCATTTTTTCTCTCAGCTGTTGCCCCTGTCTGCCTTCGGTTGTTTGCCCCCAGTTTTCCCCTCAGCCGCACAGGGAGCGGCCCAGGACAGGTCGGTCCCGCGGAGCCCGCTCGGGTCCCGGCTGCCCCGGGGTGGCTCCCGCAGCCCCCCAGCCCCGGTGTCCCGTCCTTACCGACTCTGCGAGCAGCAGCTGCCCCTTGCGGGAGCGCAGGAACTCCCGGGGGGGGAGCAGCGAGCTCAGCCCCGGCGGAGCTGCGGTCCCCGCGGACTCGGGGTCCTCCATGGCCGCGGCGCGGGCGGGGTGGGCGCGGGCTGGGGCAGGGCTCGGCTCAGCTGGGRCCGGGCTGGGCTGGGCTCGGGCTGAGCTCGAGCCGCGCTCGGGCTGGGCGCGGGCTCAGGCTCGGGGTAGGGGGTTGGCCGTGGAATTTTTTTTTTTTAAATTTTTTTTTTTCTCTCTGAAGGAGGGAAGCGGAAATCGTGACACTGCGGAAACGTGAAAAAAAAGTTTCAGCATCCCCAGCTGTGGGGGGCGGCCCCAGCGCCCGCCCCTAGCCCCGGGACAATGGAGCTGGGCTGCGGGACCGAGAGCGGCGAGCCAGGCGGCCTCGGGTCCCGCCACCCTGAACACACCGAACCGCCGGCATGGAAGGGGCCGCTGGAGGCCACCCAGCCCAAACCCCGCTCAAGGCTGAAATTTCAGCATACAAATGCCTCGGCGAACGCTTTAACATGTAATTTGCACGGCAGAAGAAAATCTTTCCAAAGGATGGTTACTGGGTCATTACATTTTTATTTTACTTTAAAAAGTACATTTACTCTAATGTACATTTTTACACTTAGTAAATAAATAAGATTAAATAATGCACTTAAGCCTGTTTATATTTTCTTTTTATTAGAGAAGGAAGACAACCATAAAAATAATTTTCATACGGGTAAAAACATAATTAAGTTTAGAAAAACATGACAATTTTCTCCAAAGCTTTAACTGGTGAAATTGCAATGCTGAAACTGCATTTGGAAAAGTACAAAACCTTATGAATGATACTTGCAGAAACATCAGTGCACAGGAAATTCAAAAGTGAGCACAGGAAAACACAAACTCTTTAAAAGAGAGTAGGAAAACAGAATGGAGAACTCATTCTTTCACTAACATGTCATTCTTATTTGGCAGGAGCACTCCTTCCTCTTGCTTTATCAAGGCTAATCTTCTTGCAAAGAAGAACCACGTCGACAATGCAGAGAACAAGCAATATAAGACCCAACACCTATAAAAATTACCATAAAATTAGTTCCCCCACTCAGTGTCGAACTTTTACTGTAGTGACTCATTAGTAAACATATACTTGTTTCTGGTCTTGAAAATGTGTGTGATTTGAAATAGCTGATAAATTAAATACCACCCACATTTACATCCCATCAGGCTTTCAGAGAGCTGTCTAGAGCCTGCTCTGTTTGATGTTTGTGTCAGGCCTTGGAGGTAGCGTGGTGCTCTCCTTCAAAGCAAAGCTAATGCTTCATTATGCCAGACAATACTTTTATCCTAAATGAAAGCCCTTCTGTCTCTTTAGGGGCTGCTTAATTAATGGGACTGGCCCTGAGAAAAGTCAAGGGAAAGTCAGTATTCCTAGAAACAAGCCCAGCAGAAAAATGCTCTTCTCTTCTGAAGCTCTGAATGGGAAATATATTCCAAACTGAAGAAAATGTACTAAATTATTCCTGACAACCTCAGGAAGGTAACTAGAAAAATGTGTTTGCAGAAAAGCCYAAGTTAACTCACTCAGCTCCTGCCCTTCAGCCCCATCCCACGTGCACACTGGGTTTTTTATGCAAGCACTGCATTATYTCATCAGGAGAGGTCTTGGGAGGGCACAGCTCAAGGCATTTTGTGCCTCAGGAGAACAGGCTGGGGGGAATCCTGTCCCTTCCAGCACTGAAGGTATCACATGTTCTACCCAAACCTGTGTTCCCAGCTACCTGCTCAGTCTCCTGCTCCCRCCTTTAATTTCTGTGAACTTCACAACTGAGAATATAAATTCTATTCCAGCACAGTCACTCTATCAGAAAGTCTCAATTTTGCTTAGGATGCCATTGCCAGTGAAGCCATCAGCTTTCTCCCTCACCATCTCCTAGGCTGAGTTTGAAAGAGCTCTATGGCAGCTTTTAGGTTTCTTTTGGTTGCTTTTAGCTTTCAGCTTATCTTGTACTTCTAGAGACTTTCAAAATTGAGGGGTTTTTGTTCCCTCCTTATTGTTTATTAAGGTGAATTACATTAATTGACATTTGAATTAAAAATACCAGTTACTCAAACTATTAAATTGATTTCACCTTAAGAACACAAAATTCTTACAATTATCATATGAACAAAACTCCTTTTTAACTAACATAATTCCTCAGTTTGTGTCAGAAAAAACAATGTACACACCACGAGGGAGGTACCAGCGTATCTGTTAAAAAGTTTCAACTCTTTTTAGGACAGCTGGCATTTTTTCTCAAGTAGTAACCAAACTGGGTAGTCCTAAAAGAGCTAGAGATTCTCCCATCCAGGATTTCAAGCTATGGTAGCAAATGTAGGTTACTTAAAAACTCTAGAAATTTTCAGTGTTTCAGTACTTCTCTGCAGTAATTCCTAAGTCTTGTAACATCTTCAGATTACTAGTGATGTGAGGATTATTTTCTTTTAACGAGACGCTCTGGATGTAACTTGTTTGCTACTGCCGAGTGCTCTTCCAAGACATTTGTTTGCATGGTCCTACCACAATGTGAGTGTACTAAGAGGTTCAAATCACTGCACTCTTAAGCACTGAAATTCATTAACAACGCTCCTACTTACTCCTCCAACCAATGTTCCCYTGTTGGTCTTGATTATTACTGCAAACAAGGCCACAACGAGGAGGAACAACGCTGCAATCACCGAGTTGAAAATATCCTGAAACAGCCAGTGGAAGCAAAATATTTATTCTGAAATACAGGCCTGAAGGAGAGTGTGGAGAGCTCCCAGCACAGAAGGGATGGTTAAAAACAGCTGGACTGCCATGAAGACAGAGTTACAGCAATATCTGTGTGAGAGGACACTGACACCCAGTGGTTTGATCACAAAAAGAGTGTTTATAGTAAAAGTTCCTTGGTTTACCTTTCTTCTGTTGTTTTTGCATCAAATTTTTGCAACTTGGCCACACCTGAGAGACTGAGGCAGCAAATACACATACCAAAGGGAGGTAAGAGGAGACCTTGTTAGTATTTGAGTGAAAGGGTGTGACTAATTTGTGATGTGACGGTGTTACACAACGAGGCAAACAGTGCCTGTGCCAGGAGGGGCTGTTATCAGATCCAGCAGTGTCCAGGAACTGATGGAACAGAACACTCTGTTAGGAGAGCCTGCCTCAGCCTCCACAGAACACTGGGGCTCGCCTTACCTGTGCAGAAACAATCACTGAGCCGCTGAACACGTCCCTTGGGACAGGTGATCCCTCAGGCCACAGGCCTGCTGGTGCTCACAGCCAGCGGCCACAACAGCCAGGGGACAGCAGGACCCACAGCCAGGGGACATTGGGGACAGCAGGACCCACAGCCAGGGGACACTGGGGACAGCCACAGCCAGGGGACATTGGGGACAGCCATGCCCACAGCCAAGGGACAGCAGGACCCACAGCCAGGGGACACTGGGGACAGCCATAGCCACAGCCAGGGGACACTGGGGACAGCCATAGCCACAGCCAGGGGACAGCAGGACCCACAGCCATGGGACATTGGGGACAGCCATACCCATAGCCAGGGGACAGCAGGACCCACAGCCAGGGGACACTGGTGACAGCCATAGCCACAGCCAGGGGACAGCCATAGCCAGGGGACATTGGGGACAGCCATGCCCACAGCCAGGGGACACTGGGGACAGCCATACCCACAGCCAGGGGACAGCAGGATCCACAGCCAGGGGACACTGGGGACAGCCATACCCACAGCTAGCGGACAGCCATGCCCACAGCCAGGGGACAGCCATAGCCACAGCTATGAGACATTGGTACTCACGGCCAGGGGACATCGGTACCCAGCGTCCATCAATACTCACGGCCGGGGACACGGGTACTCACAGCCATCAGTACTCACAGCCATCGCACCCCAGCACTCGGAGCCCACGGGTACTCACAGCCATCAGTACTCACAACGCACGGGTACTCACAGCCAGCGGCCAGAAGAGGAAGCGCAACCGCGCGTCGAGCCTCAGCAGGTAGAGCAGCAGGAACAGGGCGGTGATCACCGTCTCCATGCCGGCCAGCGCCGTGTAGGCCCCGTGCGCGCCCGAGGCCGCGAAGCAGATGAAGGCGGCCAGCGCCACCAGCTGCGGGACAGGAGGGAACGGGGTCAGCGCCGGCCCGGGCTTTGCCCGCGGGCCCCAGGCCGCCCCCGGCCGTACCGTGCGGGCGATCTTCAGCGCGCCCCGCGGCGTGCGGGGGAAGGCCCGGTCCACCTGCACCCGCCCCGTGGCGGCCGGGCGGCGCGCGGCGGGACCGGGACTCCGGGACGGCGGGAGCCGGGGAGATCCCGGGGCCGATCCCGCAGGCGATGCCGGGGCCATCGCCGGCGCTGAAGCAGCCCCGCCTCAGAGCGCCGGGGCGGAGGAAGTGATGGCTCGGCGGCGGAAGGGCCGGGGCGGGCCGGAGCCGGTGCGGCGCGGTCCGGGCGGCGGCGGGGATGGGCGATGTGGCGGCGGGGCGCGGCCTGGGCGTGGGGCCGGCGGGGCGCGGGCACTGCCGTCCCCGGCCCCTCAGCGGGCGGGCCCCGCGCCGCTGCCGACCGTAAGTGCGGGGCGGAACCGCGGGACGGGCTGGGCCGGGCGGCCGCCCCTGGGCTCGGCTTCGGCTCCGTGCGAACCCTCGGGATGCGCTGGAGCGGCTCCAGSGGGGCGGGAGCGGGGTCAGACCCGGGAGCGGCTCCAGGGGAGCAGCAGAGAGGTCGGACTCTGGAATGGCTTTGGGGCAGCAGGAGCGGGGTCAGACCCGGCAGCGGCTCTGGGGGAGCAGGAGCGGGGTCAGACTGGAGCTCTGAGCGCCCAGCCCGTCCCTGCCTTCCTGCCGTGCTTGCCTGGGTGAAGGGCCTTGTTAGCTCAGCTTGGCTTGGACAGGTTTTTGCCGCTGTTTTGAGGTGTAAGGTGCTTGTTTTGGAGCTGCTCTGTAATCCTCGCCCTTACCCCACCGGGCCTGTGAGGCCAGTGGGTGCTGCTCCAGCTGGTCTTTCCAAGACTTATTTTTCCAGCTTATTTTTCCCCTGTGCAGAGCCACTGAGGAGCAGCAGATGGAGCAAAAATCGGTGAAAGTGTGAGCACTCACCGTCGGACTGTTGGCAGTGTCAGGGACAGTGGAGAACTTTAGCTAAATCGCTGTCAGTCGGTGCCATAATGTGTCTGTTMTATGACCCAATAATTACCTAAAACTGGCCTGGAGGGTCTCACATGAAGAGACTCAGTATAACTAAGTTATGAAAATTGCTTGGATTTAACTGTTGTTTATTTCCATTCTAGATAAGCATCTGATAAAAAAGGATGCTAGAAAGAGAATTGTAAGTATTTGCATTTTGTTCAGAAAACCAARTGAAAAGTGCAGCCTCTTTCCTTGTAATTCCATTATAATTTGAGTGTGTGTGTGTAATGGCAGCYGTAGGCCATAGCTGTGTCACTGTGTGGTGTGTCTGTCACTGGCTCATACTCTGTGCAGGGCTACGCTGGTCTAGTTCTGAAAATTGTAGTAAAATTGTGGGAGATCTGTGCAAAAATTGTGAGGGCTTGTGTCAGGACAGGTGGCAGTGTGGGTTCACTCTTGCATGTGTAGCCTTGCCATTGCCTTATATAACCCCTCTGGGCTATAAATTATTTTAAGACAGTTGAAAAAATTATCTGAGTTTATTTTAGTTGTTTAGGTTTCTGAAAATAAAAACATGATCCCTCTTAAGGTTTAAGCTATCTATATAATGGATGCTGAGGTTATTATTCCAGCTGGCACTTACTTGAGTTGGGAGTCAGGTGTCTGAGGTGGGTTGTGGCAGAGTGGGGAGCAGCAGGTGACCCTCTGGAATCCCAGGAGTCCTGGGCAGGGGAGGAAAACTGGAAGCAGGGCAGGGGCTGGCTGTGGGGGCAGCAGGGAGGGAAAAAGTGGTGTTCTGGGAGAGTCACAGCATCCAAAGGGATCCCGTGAAATAATCTGTTGCCAGCATGGGGAGCTGGCATGTTGGAATGGCAGGGGGCATTCCTGACACGCTGTCACTGCTCTGCCACAGTGTGGGTCTCAAAGTGACTCTGCTTTTCACCAGATCTGCATCGAGGGCAACATTGCCAGTGGAAAAACAACATGCCTGGATTATTTTGCACAGACTACCAGCATTGAGGTACTGGATGCACATTTCTTTGTCCTTATTTCCTCACCGAGCAGCTGCTTGTCTGAGATGCAACGTGTCCTTGGGTGCGAGAGGAGGGAGCAGCAGGGGCTGAGCCAGGGGCTTGCTGGGGCACCACCCCAACTTTTTACTGTCACATTGCAGCAGAGAAATGTAGATCACATATGGTATGTACTGGATGCCAAAATACCAAAAAAACCTGTGAATCAGTGTTTGTGCCTTCATAAAATGACAGCAACCCACAGAGCATGGGCATGTTTGGACTTGCCTGTTTGCCATTTCATGTCACTGAAATCTTAGATGGCTCTGGTAAAAGCAAAGTAAAGAATTATTATGGTATTATTGTAAATACCTTGTAACAGAGATCCCAGTGAATAGATGGCTTTTTAATCAAAGGAAAATCTATTAGAACTGTTTCAGGAGATTTCTTAGACTCATCTGGTATTTGATTTCATGTTGCTTAGAACCAGGTTAGGCGAAGGGCAGGCTTGTTGCATTTTGAACAAAATCAAGGTCAAACCTTAGTGAACAATTGTTCTTGTACAACAGATATTGATGCTTTCCCCAACAGACCTGGCAACACATTTGGCAATAAGTTTTAGGAATCTTCATAGAAATGCTGGGTTGCCAGATGTTATTTGGTAATTTAACAGAAATTGTCCTTATGAAGTAACTAACTATTAATCAAAAGGATAACAGACTTTAATTTGCATACAGTGCAGCGTTTTAAAGTAGCTACTTAAGTTCCCAGGCTGATGAGACACTCCTAGGCCTGATTCTACAGCATTATTGTCGATTTAGACCCTGTTTGAACCAGGCAGGTCTCTTGTGATTTTATCTATTCAGGGTAGAAGCTTTTCTCATTCATTGTGTAAAAGATTTGAATACATTTTGTTTGTTAGAACACAAAAATAAAATGAAAGCGAATGTGGTGGTAGTCTGATCCTCTTCCTTTGCTGACAAGTGTTACTTTCTGAGAAGTTAATTTGTGAGGGGATGGACTTGTCATTGAAATGCTAAGTACTCTGCTAAGCTGTTCTTTCCCTTATGTGGTGCTGATTTTGACTCAAAAAAAAAATTCTCTCCAGGCTTAGGAGGTGTTTAAAAATGCTCAGAAGACGTTGGATATTGGCATATCTCTATTTTTAGCAGTGTTCATTATTACCTTTTGTGTTACAGAATTCAGTGCTGGTTTTTTCATTATTACCTTTTGTGTTACAGAATTCAGTGCTGGTTTTTTAAGTATCATGAGCTTTCCAATACAAGTCCTGAATGCTCTGATTTACTGCACAAGTATTCCTGAAGAATAATTGTACACTTGTAGGGTCACATTAAGTATTTTGAATCTAAGATGTTTTTAACGTGGAGTAATTCTTTTAAACCAGGTTTTGAAGGAACCCTTGACCAAGTGGAGGAATGTTCGAGGTCATAATATCCTGGTAAGTGGCAGAAATGATCCCTGCAGTTACAGTGACTGTTCTTTTAGCAAGACRTGTGTGATGGCTTTTTATCAGCCAGCAAAACTGCTACAAAAGGTGTGATCCAAATCTCACACAGCAAAAGCTGTGCTTCACAAAGCAAAAGAGCTTCTACTGTGGTTAAGACATGCATGTAATAGAAACTCTGCATATAAAATGTGGTTTTGGCAAGGACTGGGTGTCCAGTGGGGTGAGTTAAAGCAATTCCCAGGAAGGTAAGCCCTGAGTGTGGCAGTTGCTTCTAAATGTGCCTGTTCTGTTGTGCCTGTTTCAAAGAAGAGAAGGAGGTGAGGTGAGGGGTGCATCTGTCAGTTAATGTTGTTTGACTGGAGATCTGTGAACAGTTCTGGAGCCCCCAACATAAAAAGGACATGGAACTGTTGGAACAAGTCCAGAGGAGGCCATGGAGGTGCTGAGGGGACTGGAGCAGCTCCCCTGTGGAGCCAGGCTGGGAGRGCTGGGGCTGCTCAGCCTGGGCAGGAGAAGGTTGTGTGGAGAGCTCACAGCTCCTTGCAGGCTCTGAGGGGCTGCAGGGAACCCAGAGAGGGACAATTCCTCAGGAACTGCAGGGACAGGACAGGGGGGAAAGGGGACAAATGGAAAGAGAGGTAGTTTAGGTTGGATGTATGGAAGGAACTCTCTCCTCTGAGGGTGGGCAGGCCCTGGCACAGGGTGCCCAGAGCAGCCGGGGCTGCCCCTGGATCCCTGGCAGTGCCCAAGGCCAGGYTGGACACTGGGGCTGGAGCAGCCTGGGACAGTGGAAAGTGTTCCTGCCATGGCAGGGGTGCCACTGGCATCTTTAAGGTCCATTCCAACTCTTTAACCCTGCATGAATTTGTGATCTGTGGCTGCTGCCGGTAAGGAAAATTCAGCCCAGTGAGGAGTTGAGGGCTTCCATTGTCTTTTGGGTGGCTGAGGCTTCTTGGAGCAGCTCCCCCCAGGATGTCCCTGGGTCCCAGCTGCACGCTGGCCTTGCTGGGATGGTCCCTGCTGTCAGCCCTGTGCTTGGGCTCAGCCCCTCTGCAGAAACCCCGGGTGGCTGAGGCAGGGGTCTGTGCTCTGCAGTCTGCAGTGTGGACACACCCCAAGCCATACTTGCCCTGACATGTGTTAAATACCATCAGTGTTAGCACAGGCCCTCTGGAACAGTAAATTGTCCCTCCTAGGAGTTGCTGGTGCCTTTCTGATTGTTAGTAAAGGGTGGGGCATGTGTTGCATGACACCACAGCAGCCTTGGAGCAGTGGGAAAGTCTGATCTTGGCAGGGAGCAAAGCAGAAGGTCAGACCTGTGGGCTGAAGCTTTGCTGCTGTCTTAAAACTTGTCACCTCAATCAAAAGACACTGAATGATGTTTTATTTTGAGTGAGATCCTTTCTCTGCTGTGCAGGATAGATGGTTGCTTTAAGTTCTATGCGAGTGTGGAATTGCAGCAATCAGAAAGTGGAACAGCTACCTGAGAGCTGCTGTGAGGATCCTTTGGGAAGAATAGCCTGTGTTAAAGGACACTTTTTCTGAGGCCCAGACCATACTTAGAACCCTGTATGATTTCTGGGTGCRCTGAGGGTCTGTCAGGGCACAAAAGTAGTGTAGTAGGTGGGTTTTTTCATTACTTGGTTCTGACTGTTCCATGTGCAGAGTAACTAATTCCTGCTGAGTTCAGCCAGCCTCTCACTCAGTGCTGTAGGGACAGGGCTGTAATTCTGCATCTCCGTTGTGGAGAGCAAGTGATCACTTCATTTTGGTCAAACCTGATGTCAGCTGTTTTAGCACACTTCTTAGAGCCATGCTGTTGTAGGGAAAAGTTTCCTAAATACCCAGTTTCCTGTTGTGCTGTTTGTCCTAACAAATGTCYATCTGTCCTGCTTCCATCTCTGACTCCAGGGCTTAATGTACCAGGATGCATCAAGGTGGGGGATAACTCTGCAGACCTATGTCCAGCTGACCATGCTGGAGCAGCACACCAGGCCCATGGTAAGGAAACTTCTTTTAATTTTACGAGTAATTAGATGTGGTTATGATTAGATGGGGTTATGAGTGCTAAATCCTTTTAACATTGTGTTTAAGAGTTAGGATGCTGTGTGCATTCATTCTTTGTTCCTTCAGTGAGTAGGAATTTCTGTGGTGCACATTGATATGCTCAGCATGTGCTCTGGGGTAAAACCTCTGTCTCCTGCCTGCTCACAACTTCCCCAAAGTGGTGCTGCTCTTTGGGCACACCCTCCAGGGCTAGGCTTGCACAAATCCCTTCCTCGTTTCATGTCAGTGACCTGTCTGGAATTTCATTATTTCAAATCTTTGCAAACACCAAGTCATCTCTTGTTAGAATTCATAGTACTGCTTCATGCTGTCTAGTACAAATTTAGCCATTGCTTCTTCTGTTTATGCAAAATACTTCCCCTACCATTTTCTATTCCTTTTTCAGGTGGTTGACATCCTTTCTTGTAATTTTTTTYYTTTTTTTTAATATTAAATTTCACATCCTACCTTGTTATCAAGATTTCTACATTCTTTTTTCCTTCAAACACCTTTTGTTATATTCTATGCTGTCTTCTATTTCCTGATTACAAGACCTGGTCCTAGATGCCATGCTTCTATTTTACTGATTGTTCTTATGTTCTGTTTTCTGAGTTTGTGTCAGTGCAAACTGTTGAAAGTGGCACATAAAATCATTAGGTTTTTGGAAGAGGTGTTTTTCTGAGACAACAGAAATCCTGTTCTGTTGGAGTTGTTCATTCAAGAATTCCTGAGGATTTCCCTCTGAGCTTTTTTGTCATTTAAGCCTCACTGGAGCTGTTTTTGCTTTGTTAATGTGCAGAAGCCTGGGTGAGAAGTTGCTCTGCCAGGCCCAGGAGTGTCAGAGGATCTCCCTGCTCCASCATGAAGTGCTGGTGGAACACGTGCAGGGCTGGCTGAGGCCAGGGCTCTGTCAGCTGCAGTCACTTCTTTTTAAAGTCCYGTTTCCTTTCTTGAATGTGTCTGATGGCAGCTGTGTGCTGTGACCCAGCAATGCATGGGATGGAGCAGTAGTTCCCATTGTCCTGCAGATCCCAAATGGATTGCTGCTTTTTTGTACTCTGAGTTACCTTCCACTGCTCAGCTGAATGCTGAGCACTTGGCCTTGAACTGGTGTCTGAATAACAAATCAGAGTAAGGTCAGGAGTCCTTGTTTGCTTTGTGGTTCCCACCCTCCCGGTAAGTTTGTTTCTCACAAGATCTGAAAATTGTATTTCATATGTGCCATGTGAGTGTGAAAAGAAACAAGCATGAAAATGTACAGAGTCAGGTTCTGTGTTGCAGATTTCCCCCATAAGGATGATGGAGCGGTCGATTCACAGTGCAAAACACATTTTTGTGGAGAACCTCTATCGAAGGTAGGCATGTGGTTTTCTGCTTTACTTCCTTGGATTCATTGTTTGAAATAGATATCTAATCAAATGATAATTCCTTTGGTAACATGCATTTAAGGGGCCTGTGCAATCTGCCAGTTCTGTGTTTGGAATGGGCTGTGCTGCCCACTTCCTGCAGGACCCTTTTCCAGCAGTGCTCCTGAGTATTTAGCACTCAGTGTTATTTAGACAGCATCTGTTGAAGTTACTGGCTCTCCAGCTGAGTACCCAAATATCGCTTGAATCAAACACATGCTGGACAGGTAAAAAACCACAAAGACAGAAAGAATAAGAGTGTGGGAGGTAGAGAACTGGACAGTGTTAGCCAGCCTGGCATCCAGGGGGTCTCAAGTCCTGTGCTCTTGCTCAGAATCAGGATTGACAGGATCAAAATAGACTGCAAGCCTTGGTAGGCTGTGAGTAAAGAAAGAACAATTATAGCAGTTACACCTAACTGCCCTAGGTGTAACTCACCTGTCCCAAACGAACTGAAATAGTGCAGGAATCAGGGCTTTGTTTGTTTGTCTGTTTGGAGTGCTGAATTTCTGTCGAGGAGTATATGTGACAGATGGGCTTCAGTGGGTTTTTCAGTGGCCTTGAGGGACTGGAACACTAACAAACCCCATTTTGTGCCACAAGGTGTCATCCATGCTGCACGAGCATCTCTGCCATGGGAAAGCCTCTGGAAGTTCTTATTCATCCCAGTCCACACACAGTGCAAGCAGCCTGGAATATCCTCATTTTTAGTTACTGGCTTCTTTTTTCATTGTAGACAAAGTGCTTTTTTTCTTAAAGACTTAGTTGCTCTGAGATGAAATCTGTTTGTGGCAACACTGTGAGTTAATAATAACAATTTTAGGGACATCTAAGATGTTTTGYACTTTTTAAATATTGAAAAAAGGCATTTGCTTTGTTTTGTTACGGCAAGCTAGAAGGCAGCTGATAGAACCAACAGCAAACCAAAAGAAAATAATGTGTAAAAGGTTTATAAATAAAAGAAGGAATAATTGAGGAATGTATGAAAGTAGCTGTTTTGTGACACAATAAAAATGGAGTCAGTCTGGCTGTGTTAGGTGAGTGTTAAGTGTTTGCACATGGTTGTGCAGGGTGTGCTGTAGGTGAGCACTGCACTTCACTGTCCCTCTGAGTCCATCACTGCTTAGGATAGAAACTCACTCTGTTCATGTTGGATTTAGGCAGTAAMAACCTGACTTGGTAGGAGCCAAATGCCAGCAAACTTTGGAAATGTAAATATCATTTTGTGCCTTTTATATACCCTGTATCTTTATGGAACTTGAGCCAGAGTCCTCCCAGGATTACCCAGGGRAAGCAGAGATGTGCTGTCTGTAGGGCAGGTCAATGCAGAATTGACTTGGATGTGTTTGTCTTTTTGGGTAGGAACAGTGGAGCTTTTTCTTATTTCCAACTCCTTTCAGCCTTCCTATTTCCCCCATGTATCCTGGAGAAAAGCAGCACAATAAGACTTTGGCTGATGTAGATCCCTGCTCCCCAGAATTGCTGTGATTATCAGGAGGAGCAGCACTGAGCAGTGTTACCCCATTTCTGGATGGCAGATCCAGAGGGGATGTGGCACAAATAGGGGTTTTGCTTTTTTTCCATACTTAGGGAAATATCTGTATTACTTTTGCTCACTTTTGCAAGTGATCAAAGCAAGTTGCCAGGGGACTGGTTTAGAAATATGTGGAATATTTTTCTTCAGTCCTATTTAAAATGGCCTAACTGGTCTTAATCATTCAGCTAGGGAGCACAGGAGCCTCCCAACTCCATCTTCTTAAATTTTTTTTTATTGCAGAAGTGTTTAGGAAAGAGTATGGAGTATGTGTTATTGTCACCAGTTTTGCAGAGAGGATACTGTAAAATTAGTAATATTTGACACTCTGGAATATGGTAATAAATGAAAATTGAAACACTAATAAGAACATAGTATGTGATTCTTAACATGTCCTCAGTAACTCCCTTTTACTTGAGTTGTCTGATACTTTATTGTTGTGGCTGAGATAACTTTGGGACATTTCTCTCCAACATTCTGTGCTCTGAGTTCAGAGTTAAGCATATTGAGTATTTCACTACTCTTTCCAYAAATATTTCTTACAGTGGGAGTGAATTTATTGACACACAGACATTATATTTTTGCTGCCTTTTACTGTGGCTTCTGTAAGGAATTGTTGGTGCTGCTCAGTAAATCCAGCCCTTCTGGTGACATGCTCTGGGACAGATTTGATACAGAGAACCTGAGCAATAAATACCATTGAGTACTTAAAAAAAGGAAAAGATTTGGTCTTTCTGTTTTATAAATAATGGTTTATGTGGCCTTCAATTTGCATGGGCTTCTCTTCACAAATGTTGGAGTCAGTGGGGAGGGATTGTGGTCAGGTGAGCAAAATGAGAGTTTGGAGTTGATCTCTGCATGCTGCTCAGTGAGTGATGCCTCTTGTGTTTGTTCAGTGGAAAAATGCCAGAGGTGGATTATGCTGTCCTAAGTGAATGGTTTGACTGGATCCAGAACAACACTGATGTTTCAGTTGATTTGATAGGTAACATCTTGATGGGGCTGGAGGGGCTGTGTTTGTGGGTGGGTTTCCTTTTTGGGAGAAGAAAATAATTCTTGTTTCTTGGGTCATAAATAATCACATTATTCAGTATAAAAGTGACCACCATCAGACAGCTTGAGTTTGTGGGTGGTTCATGGGTTGGGTGGTGCCAAAGGGAGGGTCCAGTGGTGGTACCCAAGCCAGGATCCTTCCCTTCTATAGTTTGTGAAGTGAGTTTCTTATTTGCTTTTAAAGCTGATCCTTGAACATAACTATTAACATTTTTGTTCCTGCAGTTTATTTGCAGACATCTCCTGAAGTTTGTTATGAGAGGCTAAAGACAAGATGCAGGGAAGAGGAAAAAGTCATTCCTCTGGTAAGGAGTTCCTCTGATACATGTGCTTACAAGGAGCTTTGAAAACAGAACAATTCCAATCTAAATACTAAAATTGTATCCTGAGTGTATTGCCAGAATGTGGTGCAGCTGTTTCCACTGCAAACTAAACCCTGAATACTGAATTTAAATTTATTTTTCAAAAATGATCTGTCATGCACGCTGACTCTCCCAGGTGTTCTGCTGTGGCTGACTTTAGGTGCAGCATTAATCAACTGGTAATGTTCTCTAGGATGTAAAAGTCAATTGCCTCTGTACCATGAAATGGCACAAAAGCACCCAGGTGTAGCATGGGTGCCTGGCCTTGCAGGTGCTGAGGTTTCTGTGGGCACTTTGCTGTCTGCTCCCTCCAGGATGTTTGTGCATGAAAAGTGTCTCTGCAGGGGCTGAAAGGAAGCAGCTCCTTGAAAACTGTGAGCTTGGGAATCTGCTTTAAAAGAAGCTGTGCTGGTGGAGCAGTGATTTCTGTGCCAGTTCACAGCGTGGCCCCTCGTGCCACAGGGCTTCTAAAGGAGCCTGAGCAGACAGGAATGCAGCCCTGGGTGGGTGGCTCGGGAGCAGCAATCAGCGGTTGAAGATCTGTGCAAAGAGCTAAATCTTGGGCCATGAGAATAAATCCTCCTGTAGTGGATTTGAAGAGCCCTTGTATTATTTTGCAGCTCTGCTGAAGAAGAGGGGAGCAGTTATGAATGAACAATGTGAAGTGGTCTCCATGAAGAAAAAACCCAGTTCATGACAGGCAGGAGAGCTTTTAGAGGAAATTGAGTTATCAGAAAGTGAACTGGGAGTTCTAGGGAAATGTACTGACACAGAAAGTGCCTCCCATACATATTCTTTGCAGCCTTGCCCTTTTTGTCCTTACTTTGTTGTATATTTTTTCTGTAAAATCTTGAACCACATTTTACCTGTGGGAGAGAATCATGGTTGCTTGATCTTAAAAGGAGCTGAGAGCCCTGTGCTCCTGTAAGCTGTGTCTTTGAGGTCTTCCTGGAGTTAAACTTTGTACTGGGAATTAATTTTTCTCAAAAACCTTCTGATGCTTTTTATTTTTTGTTAGTGGAAGATATGTGTTGCAGGCTTTCATTTGTGTCCCTTAACTACTTCCCAGTGGATAAAAATTGCAATGTGTATGTCATCCCTGGGCATTTGTATTATTCCAGTGCCTCTTTTCTAGGAATATTTAGAAGCTATTCATGAGCTCTATGAAGAGTGGCTCATTAAACGTGCACTATTTGAAGTTTCCTGCCCAGTACTTGTGAGTATTATTTTTATTATAACCAATTAGGCATGTGGGGGATTGTGCTTTCCAAATAATAGGAGCATTGTTTAGTGGTAAAAGTAAATAAATCTGCTTTTCTGATAGCCTTTGGAGAAGGACAACCTCAGATAAATGTGATAGATGTTGGTGTGTAGCACAAAAGGGGGATCTGCCATCTCTGCAGTGCAATTTGAGGGGCTGTTCACTGGGATTGCTTGCAGGATCAGCYGTGGAGCTTTTCAGGGAATGCCAAATTCCCAGCAGAAAGCAGCTTGGGCAAATCCATAGGAGTATCCCAGTTTGGCTGCACTGGTAGTCTTGTTCTGTTCTGCTGAAAAGAAACCCAGTTTTGTGGTGTCAGCTATTGCCAGTGTTCATCCTCTTCTCTCCAAGGTTATTGGAGCTGACCATGACATGCAGAAAATGATAGAGAAGTATGAAGAAAACCGGGACCAAATACTGAACCCAGCTAACAGACAGCACTGTTTATAGAAGCCTGTGACTGTTGTATCAGAAATCATCTACTGAAGTCTGAGTTGCTATTTTTAATATTTAAATATAATAGGTATTGTTTTTGCACTATGCTTTGTAGAACGCTGTGGACTTACATCTCTGAAATGATCGGGCACCAGTCAGGAACAGAATGTGAATCAATTCCCTTTGTGTTTTTAGGTTTTCCATCAGCTTTACTGTGTCAGTTGTGTTCAGCTAAAATATGGCTGTTTTCCTCATTTCCCACTTCACTGCTGCTTCCTAGAAGTAACTTTACTTCTCCCCCCCCCCCCAAAGACAACCCTGTTGTTGTAATTTGAAATAAATGGTTTATTACAATGTCCYTCTGAGGGAGGGCACCTGAGGTTTCTCTTAATGCCCGCCTTGGGGTGAATTGGGCTGAAACAACACCCAGGGTGTGTACAAGGGAGGTTTGTTCATGACAGAGCTGTCAGCCTGGCCCTGGGGCCCAGCAGATCATCCCGAGTGTAAGCACAGGGCATGGACAGGCTCACCACAGGGTCACCATCCCTGGGATCACCATCCCTGGGATCGCCAACCACGGGATCGCCATCCCTGGGATCACCATCCCTGGGATCGCCAACCATGGGATCACCAACCACGGGCTCACCCCGGGACCACCAACTATGGGATCACCATGGGATAACCAACCATGGACTCACCAAGCATGGGATCACCCTGGGATAACAACCCATGGGCTCACCCCAGGATCACCAACCACAGGATCACCACGCGCTCACCACGGGATCAGCCCCCGCCAGTCTGGGTTTAGGAGGGGCAGGTTCTGCCTGGCCCACCTCATCTTCCCCAGCCAGGTGTCCCTCCTGGTGGGTGAGGGAAAGGCTGCGGATGTGTCTTCCTGGAGCTCAGCAGAGCCTTTGATCCCCTCTCCCATGGCATCTCCTGGAGAAGCTGCAGCCCCAGCTTGGCTGGGATGGCACCTGGCAGCTGGCTGGGCCCAGGGTGGTGGGAATGGGATCCCCTGGGATCCATACTGGGAACAGCCCTGTTTAACCTTTTCTGATGGTCTGGAGGAGGGCACTGAGCTGACCCTCARCTAACTGGGGTGACAGCCCTTGGGCAGGAATGGGAGGGTTCTGCTGAGGGCCCTGGCCAGGCTGGCTGGGTGTCCCGTGGACCCTGCACTGCAGCCACGCTGCCCCTGCAGCTCCAGGGCGGCTCTGGGCTCCAGGCTGGGTCACAGCGCTGGGAACAGGCTGCACACAAAGACCTCCGAGGTGTTTTCCAACCTCAGTAATTCTGTGATTTTCTAACAACTGAATAGCAGTAGAGAGGGGGAGTGCAGCTYTTTGGGTTTTCTATTCAGGTACAAAAATAGCACAAAGTATGGAAGGCAAGGGTAAGAGTAGGTAGTGGAGAGATCTCACAGTAACAAGGCTGGATTGTTGGAATTTTGATGTGTGCAGTCAGATCAATGTTCATTCTTGATCCCTTGGGGTGGTACCCAGCAAACAAAAGGTTCAGAGGCTTGCAGACATTCCATTTAGCATGGGAACTGCTGTGTCCCTCCCCAGGGAAATSATTCCTCCTGTCAGCTCTAGCTCTGAGGGCCATGCAGAGCCCTCGGGTGGAGCCTCCCTGCAGCAGTTGGGGCATGCTGAGGCTGGGTGCTCTCASTGCCCCTCTGGCTTTGCCCACTCGTGCTCCTGGGCTGCGTGGGCACCACGGACCTGAGCAGCAATCTGGCTCCAGGAAGGTGCTGCCCTACCCTCTGCTCCTTTGTTCCTCTTTCCAGGCACATCCAGAGTGGCCATCAGGTGCCTGAGGCACAGCAAGGCCAATGCCTTCCTGCCCCAGGGTTTACACACTTCATACCAGAGGTGGGATGTTCATTATTTTATTATTGGAGGCAGCAAATGAAGTGCATCTAGTTAAAGTAGCTTTGTTAAGCAGATCTTGCCAGTTTGAAATGGTGTTTTGCTCTAATCCTGCCCACATTAATGCAACTTCAATTCAGGAAGTTCTTTCTGCTCTACATCACAATATAGCTTAGTTCTGAAGAGGACTGTGCACTGGTAGTCCCACTGAATTCAGTGCAAAAAAATTTTAAAAACCCAGAGTTTTTGTAAGTGATTGCAGAATGGCCCTAAGGGTTTTTTTCAGCTAGTTTTTTATAGAAAGCTTATTTTATTTGTGTTCATGAGAACCCCAGCCCTGCTCTGGCTGAGCTGAGGAATAGTGCAAATACAGGGTGCAAGGGACTGTTTGTTACTCTTTTCAAATGTTTCTAAAAGCATCCTAGAATTAATTGATTTCTTAACTGGTTTGCATTCTTTGATTTTACTTCCTTTTATAAAGAAAAACACAGGTGGTTTTTTTGGGTTTTTGTCATGATCACTTTATTATGACCTGTAAGTACTTGGAGAGTACAGAAAACCAGTGGGGGTTTCATTCTTGGACCTGTCAAAGAAGTGCTGAGTTGCCCTTCAGTTGTGCTTTACCCTCTGGGCGCTGCCCTCGAGGGAATCCTTTCACTGCAGCACTCAGGCTGCTCTCACATGGATTTCCTGGGCAGTTTTAGGGGAATGATCCCACAAGCACAGAATGTATTTTTCCCCTACTGGTTTTGGTTGGTTTAGCTGGAACAAGCAAGGCTTCAACAGCACTTTGATCACTTTGTACAGACATTTGTCAGGCACTTTATGCAGGATAGGAACATTCAGTTATGTGGCTTTTCAACAATACCTGATGCTGCTGCTTTTGTAGGGCTGTGGTTTGCCTAAAACCCATTGCACTGGAAGAACCACACCCAGTCAGGGACTGCAGCTCCTGTCCTGTAATTCCCATCTGATCAGCTGTTTCTTTTCTAAATAATATAAGTTCTAAATGCAACTTAGTAAGTGCACAGAGAGAGCATTTCCTAGTGAAGTACTAAGCTGGTACTAAAGCTTGTGATTCCAGGAATGCCATTCTACTGCTCTGTTGTWAACCTTTAAAATTCCATCTTAAAAGTAAGATTTTGTATGCTAAATAATTATCTTACTTCTTACAGCTTCTTTGTAGGGGGATACCAGCTATTCTTGATACCTTCTGTTAAACTTTCAAAACTTTTACTTCTCTAAGAGTCCAAAAGAACCATTTCTTTGGAAATGGTTCTATATGTTTGAAGCTCAGGCATCTGCAATTTGTTCTTAATTCTAATTTCACTATGGACATTCATTYTGCACAGCACAGAAAATGTCACTTTTTGGTTTAGTACAGAGAATCTTACACCCAAAGGATGCCACTGTTACTTGTCAGGACACAGCTCTGTGAATGCTGTTTGTTCCTAACACCCCTTTCTCACACCACACCCAGAGCTGAAGGCAGTCCTGTCCCCTGGTGTTACCTTGAGCAAATTCTGTTTCTCCTACACTGCTGGAATCAGGGGATGACAGAATTTCAACCATTAGTTCTTCAAAAAGTAAATCTTTATGTTTTAGTTCCTGAGGTTTTTCTAGTCTAATCGTGTGTGCTCATCTGATTTTTTTTCTGGGAAAGTCAATTATAAACAATTAATACAAAATTAGTTTCAGCTAATATTTTAACTGTACATGAAAGGCATTTTTTAGCATTTAGAACTGAGCTCCATATTAGCCACTGTGAAGAAAATTAACTCCCAGCCCAAGCCAGCAGACATTTCAGTGCTACTGAAAAAGCTACTTGAAGCAGTATTGAAGTGTCTTTCTAGGTAACAAGTGTATCATAGAATCCCAGAATTTTYAGGGTTGGAAGGGAGCTCTGGAGGTCACCCAGTCCAAGCCCTGCCCAGGCAGGGTCACCTAGAGCAGGTGACACAGGAACATGTCCAGGTGGGTCTGGCATGTCCCAGAGAGGGAGATTCCACAGCCTCCCCGGGCATCAGCTCCAGGGCTCTGCCCCCTCCAGGAAAACAAATTCTTCCTCATGTTGGGCTGAAATTTTTTGTGGTTTAGTTTATGTCCATTGCTCCTTGTCCTGCTGCTGGGCACCACCCTCTGACMCCCTTGGAGGTATTTGTATAAATAGCACTGCAGACTGTGCCTAAGCACAGCAGCAGCGTGCTTTCCTAAATCAGTTCAGAGCTGTGTGTGACACAGGCTCTCAGTGCTGGGATCCCAGCTTCCAGCTGATCCTGAGCTTTCCACACAGCACTCCCACCTGCAGGATATCCCTCATCCTGCCTCTGCTGCTCACTGGGATCCTTCTCTGAGCTGATTTTTTTCCCTGCCATTAAAATGGTGAAGAATGGCATTTTTTTCCTCTTCATTTTAGTGAGATGAACCGGCCTGCAGAAAAATTCTGTGCAGAATTAAGTGTCAGGAGCAGGGGCAAGGGAAATGGCAGCTGTATCTGGACCTCTCTCTGCTGGTGGCAGTGAACAGTTACAGTGCTCAAGGCTTCTCTTGGAAATTGTGGTGGTGGCCACAAAATACTTTGGTAACAAATGGTTATTATATATTGGTTAGATATAAAACCTGTGACACAGGTCAATGCCTCTACAAAACCAAGTGTTTACAGAGCTGTTTCCCTCTTTAAAGCTAAAGGAATGTTATCAAACTTCCTAAACCTGTTTTCAGCTGAAGTCAGAAGGAAGATTAGCTCAGACACAGCTTCAAAGGAATGCAGAGAGTTAAGGAATACAGTCCAGTAAGGCATTTCTAAACTTCTTCCAGTTAAGCAGAATTTACCTTGTACTGGAAGAGTATTCCAGGAATAGGTTTGTAAAGGGAAAAAAGAGAAGTAGGATGCCCAGCTGCAGAAACCTGTCTGGCATTAAGAACAGCCAGAAGGAATCTGACTGATGAATTAAATGGATTTAAATGTATAGAAGTTTGCCTACCCTTTAAAAAGGTGACCATTCAAGTTTCCTTGCAAAAGGAACCATTAGGAATTTGTGCAACTCCTGCTATTTACTGTCCCAAGGCAGGGATGTGGTTTGGGTTTTTTCAGAACTGTTGTGACAGAGCTAATCATCTCCCTGACCACAGGATCAAGGCCACAGGTGAGGGGACAGTCCCCCCAGGGGATGACTGGGAAGCACTGCAGACTCAGGTGTGATGGCTCAGYGCTGCCTGCTCGGTTCTCTCAATGATGACATAAGGCTCCTGGCTCTCAGGCTCTTGGGAATTGCAGTGCTCCAGCTTCCCTTCCCTGCCTCCAGCAGAGTCACCTGCAGCCTGCCCCAGGCCCCTCCTGCCCCCGTGTGAGGGCTGCACGTCGATGCTCTGGGGGGGGATGTAGGTGAGGTTGGGGGGCTCTCTGACATGCCTGAAGCACTCAGAAGCCGGGTGTCCCTTAGCAGGATCCATGAACAGTCTCTGGCTGTCAGAACCAGCAGTGGCATCCTCTGTGTGCCCAGCAGTGCAGCACAGACCTGAAGGTGGCTCGGGGTRTGATGCTGCTCTCCTGTGCAGGTCAGCATCAGTCAGGTATGTATGTTTCATTTGGGAGCAACTGAATTCTCTGTCGTGCCTGTCACTTGGTCCTGCATAGACCACTGCCTCAGGCTGGCCACTTTCCTCTACTGGATACATGAGTTCTTCCTGAGCATCCTTGATCTGCAGTTCTGTGAAGGTTAAAGACAGCTCACAAACGTCCTCTTCCCTGGGAACGCTGCAGTTTTGGGCAGAGGCAAAGTCCTTGTAGGGCAGAGACTTCAGCTCAGTGGGCTCATCACCAGGGGCTGGGTCTATGCAATTTATGGCATCATTAATTTCTGCTTCAATTGATCCTTCTGGGACTCCTGGAGCTTCAAACTCCAAGGTGGTTTTGCTGTCACAGGAGCTGTCAGCAAACATGGCAAAGGCCGGGGGGCCGCTGGCTCCCGGGGACAGAGGCGCAGGCCCCAGTGCCCGTGCAGCCAGCTCTGCAGCCCCTGCCAAGGCACGCTCCTCACTCAGCCTGGCTCTGGGCTCCTTCCCCAAAGCCTTTGGAGAGAGGCTCTCACTGAAGATGGGTGTTTGTGCTATGACAATGTCACTGTATTTGATCAGGAAGTCCTCGCTGTCCGAGCCCTTGCCCGGCAGGTGCGCGGCGTCGATGCTTTGCCTCTGGTGCTGCTGGAGGCTGCTGGGGGATGCAGCAGCTGCTGACTGAGCCACAGCCCCTGTGATCCTCACGTTCCCAGCAGCTCCAAAGGATGCAGCACAGGGAACTGAACCCTTCTGCTGGGGGGCAAGGCACAAAGGTGTCTCACTGCTCCCTTCATTCCCCAGACTTTCAGTGTCTCCTCTCTGGGGTGTGTGACGCTCCTCATCCTCCTCTCCTCGATGCCGACGTGTTTGTGTTCCCTGCTGCAGGCTCTCCAGACTGCCATGTGCCTCTTCATTTGTCATCTCCAGGATGGCCTCACACTCGATTCTTGCCAGGAATATCTCAAATGCAGTCTGCTTCGTCTCCTCATTGTTTCTCTTTTTGACAAGTGAAAACTCTGTTGCTGTAGTTGCAACATAGCCTATTTTCTCCAGGACTGCTTTGACAATGTCCTCTGGGAGCACTGGCTGGATGTAGTAGACAAAATTCCCGGTGAAGGTCTGGAACAGGACACAAGATGGAAAAGCTGGTGAACGCTGGGGGAAAGGGTGCAAGGAAATGTGAAACAGCTGATTTCCTAAAGATCAAAAATACTTCAAGATTTGCTTACAGCTTTCAAAAAGCTGTGTTCTACAAGTCTGAGTTTTGAATTGCAGTGAGTGAGCCTTTTCTAACAGCACTGTTCTGGCAGCCTCTCCAGCATTGTGCCTTTGCTACAGCACATCAGTTCCTGTGAAGCTGTGCCAGTTTAGACCTGCTGGGGTYTTGGCTAAGAGTACCAGTATTCAAAAAGGCAAAAAGGAAGAAAATAAGAAAATCATTTTAGTCCAACTAGAGAAACTCAGAAATAAACCTTTTGTGTTCTACTGAACCTAAGCTTTGAAACAAACAGAGATTCATAGAATGAATCACTGAGGCCTTTTCCTAAAGAAACAGACAGGATGCACTCACTGTGAATCCCATTTCTGAACTGGGGACAAGTCTGTAACATTTTCTTTATCCATGGTTCAGGCTCCTGCTGTGAACTTTGCTACCCTTGAATGAAACTGCCATTTTTTAAAAGCAGCTTTCTGAAGAGAGATGTTCTAACAGAAGTATTGTTCAAACACCTCTCTTTGCACAAGCTGTCTCCAAAACACCAATAAAATGTTGCTGCGGCAACAACTTAAAAAACTGTTCAGTGGTTTTAGAGCTACCCCAGGCACGAGGCCTAGACTGTAACATGGAAGTGGTTTTTGGTTTTGTCTGAAACCCTGTGACAGGAGAGATTGTTCTGAGCTGGGCATGACCAACTCCTGGCCAGTCAGAACAGAACACAGGTGGAAATGCAAAGCCAGGCTTTCCAGGAGTGGGGTACCTTGTTTTCAGGCTGCTCAGCTTGGGCCAGACCAAGGCTGAGCCCTGAGCATTGGTGTCAAGCAGCAGATTCAGGAGAACAAAACTGATTCCAGAATGGCCACAGTGTAATCCTCAGATAAATCTGTTACCAGTGCCCTGCAYTCCCCACCTTCTGTTCCTTCTGGAGGGGGAGCAGCTGCAGGCACTGCAGGGACATCAGAGCAGGTGAGTGAGGGGCGGGACATGGGAAATACTATTCCATGTATTTCAGTAGCTTTTAATCAAATCTCCACGTGCACAAGGTTCTGGTTGTTCTCCAACTTGTGCCTTGTGGTAGAATTATTTCAGGCCTGCAGCAGGCTGTCTTACACTTTGAGTTGCCCACAGTGGTCTTCAAAGTTTAATTTTAATGCAGCCTAGGATCCTTGTGTTAGGAAAAGCTGAACCCATTAAGTGTAGACCTGACTATCTTATCCTTTGCGCTGTTTTAGGGAGATGAATGAAAAGAACAGGAATTTACAGCTGTTTGAAAATCCACAGGTGAGACCTAAGTGCAGGAAGAATCAAATAAATGGCTTTTTGTCACCAGCACCTGTTGCCAAAGCAAGGGCAGTAAGTTTGCATTTGGGTGTCTGGGGAGTCTGTTTAAAATTGGGATGTGTGAAGACGGCTGTGTCCTCTGGGCAATGAGATGTGCTCAGTGTGCTGGGGAAGTGGGGTAACCGYGACCACCCTGCTGCAAAACCCAGCAGCATTTCCTCTTTCCAAGGGGCTGTCCCTGCCCGCTGCACCAGCCTGAGCTGGGATCAGGGACCAGAGAGGCACTGGCTCACCTGGCCTGGGCACTGAAACCACCCCTGCTTACAGGCACACTCCGGTCACAGCTTAACGTGATGAAAGGCAAAGCCTTGCGGGGTGGCTTTTACCTTCCTTGCTGCCTCRCCATGAGGGGCTCTGCTCCCGACCCCCGCAGCTGCTCAGCACTCGGGGCCTCAGCGAGGACAAGGCCAGTGAAGGCCAATGAACGCCTCTGAGCAGCCGTGCACCGTGCTGGGCTCGCTGCCTGGAGCTGGATGTGCCCCGGCCCCACTCCCTGCCTGAGCTGGATGTGCCCCTGGCCCCGCTCCCTGACCCGAGCAGGATGTGCCCCTGGCCCCGCTCCCTGCCATGATGGCCCCGCTCCCTGCCATGAACTGGATGTGCCCCATGCCCCGCTCCCTGCCCCGAGCTGGATGTGCCCCTGGCCCCGCTCCCTGCCCCGAGCTGGATGTGCCCCAT
>JACDOX010000421.1:261728-277832 GCA_014549065.1 Cardinalis cardinalis | reverse complement strand
CCTGGGCAGGAGCAGCTGTGCAGGGGCTGCAGGCAGAGCTCTGTTCCAGGGCAGGAGCAGCTGTGCAGGGGCTGCAGGCACAGCTCTGTTCCAGGGCAGGAGCAGCTGTGCAGGGCTGCAGGAACAGACAGCCCTGGAAGCCAATCCCATTGTGCACAGAGCACCCTGTGCTTCCCTCTGTGCTGACTGCCCTGCCAGTGAACCTCACTGGGGCACTTCTGTGCATCTCTGCCCCCTCTGAGCTGGGGTAGAGGATTGTTTCTCTCATTGCAGGGTGCTTTGCATGCCACCAAACTGTTGAAATGAATACTTTATGGAGAGGAGCAGTTCTCCCTGTTAAAAACACAAAGGTGAAATAGCGCCTTACCTTCCTGCAATGCCTGGCAGCAGTTCTGCAGTGCAAAATGGTGAATTTTTGTTCTTTTCGGTATAGTATACTGAGAATATTGAAAATCTTGCTAAACTGCAAAAGAATGGTCTCATTTTAGCAACATACATATTTACTGTCATCTACTTAGCAAAAAATGCATGCTAACCTTATATCTCATCATGTGCATATGACTCAGTAATGGTATAATTTATATAGCAGTAAGAACCATATAATTACTTCCCATCTAAGTATTAATTGTGTCAATCTYTAGAGTGTTGAATGATGATTACAGTTGAAAATTATTTAGTATTTACAGAAAATCCAAGTGCAATTTTAATAATTTGGATGCTGCTTCCTTTTAAACACCATTATATATTTACTATACTCAACTTTACATATCCTTTAGTGGCGATAGAAAATGAAGTCCATTTTCTCTAGTAAAAAACTTTTTTTTTTTTTTGGTATTTTCGTGAAAATGCCTCTAAGAAATTTCCTGGAGATGAGCCTGTGATAACTCTGCTCCCCTGCCACAGCTCCTTGGCTCCTGTCCCTGGTCCCAGATGGAGCCCAGRCTTGTGGGTGCCCCAAGGGCTGGCTGGAGCTCCATCCCTGCTGTTGATGTGCTGGCAGCCAGTTCTGCTTCCTGCTAGCACCCAGACTCACCCTGGGGTTTTCCATTAGACACAGAACTTAAAAATKACTTTAAAATGCAGAGTGCATTTCCTGCAGTAACACATTTCAAAACAACACAGCAAAGACGTTTTCCAGGGGAAAGTCCCAAGGAAAGCACAGGGTTGAGCTCTCCTTGCTCTCTTGTGGGTTGTGTGTCCTAGGCCAGACACACAGAAGCTTTCAGATGAGGAATGGACTATTTCAGATGAGGAACGGACTATTTCAAACAAGGAATGGGACTATTTCAGATGAGGAACAGGAATTTCCAGGCAGAAGTGAACACCAGGATCCCAACTCTGTTTCGTTTCAGGCAATAGACGAAAACCTCCTTGGTTGCCTGCTGTTGGATGTCAGGACTGGCCTCTAGTGTGAATTTTGCAGCATTTTTTTTTTGCTGGGCCATACAAAGGAATGGGGGAAGCGGATCCTCCTGTCCCACCCGTGGATCGTGCCCAGCTCAGGGTGAGCAGACCGAGGCTCGGGGGATGCGCTGTCCTTCAAATGCAGCCCCAGCCCCGGGAGCTGGGCCCAGCCGGCACCTGGGGCTCGCCAGCGGCTCCCGGCAGGGAAAAAGGAGCAAGGGGCGCCCAAGAGGGGCTGGGTCCCCGCTGCCCTGCCCGCCCCAGAGCCAGCGCCCGTTCTGGGAGCCCCTCGGTGCCACACGCGGTCCACTCTGGCCGGGCTGGTGTGGGGGAGGCTCCGGCGAGTGCAGCCCCGGCCGGCGCTGGGGACAAGGCCCTGCTGTGCAGCCCCGGCCCTGCTGTGCCCCGGTCCTGCTGTGCAGCCCCGGCCGGCGCTGGGRACAAGGCCCTGCCGTGCCCCGGYCCYGCCGTGCASCCCCGGCGCYGCCGTGCCCCGGCCCCGCCGTGCCTCAGCTGAACGCCCGCTGCCCTGGCACACCGCCGGAGACCCACGGACTGCCGGCCCAGTGTCCTGGCCTCACTCGCTGGGCTCCTTTTCCTTGTCCCTTCTCTACAGCTGGGAACGCTCCGAAGCCCCTGGGGCTCTGTTACTGAGCCCAGCCCGGCGCCTCTGTCTGCAGGGCGCTCACACCGCTGCCAGAGCTCACCCGGGAACACTCACAATCAGAGCGCTCCTCACGGGAAAAGGGCCGGGATTGTGCCTGGGAGTGCAGCCGTGTGCGGAGCCGGCCTGCAGCACCCTCTGGGATCGCTGTGTCTTCCCCTGGCTGCAGCGAGGCCGGGAAGGACGCGCAGCTCCCGCCTGCCCAGCTGTGCTGCACCCTGGGGACCCAGCGCCACCTCTCCTCCAGCCGTGCATGGTGTCTTTTGAGGAAGACTTGCAACAGGCTTTGCAATGGCCTGGGAAGCCTGGTACAAAGGAATAAYGTGAATATTAAAATATTATTTTTTTCTTTTGCTTCTACATGGTACTGACAATAATCTTTTTTTTTTTAGGCAGTGCTTTGCCTACTGAAACACACAGACAAAGAGTTACTTAAAAATGCTTTGTTGTCAATACCCTGAATGAGCTGTACTAGTGACACCTACAATGACAACAAAAGGCTCTTCTTTTTCGTCTGTTCTAAAACATGCAAAGTATCATAAAGTGAACAAGTAGGCTTGACTGGATAACATTTATCTTCATTATGAGTGGCTAATTTCAATGGGTTCTGCAATGCTTCAGAAAGGTCAGATGCACTGCTTGTCTYTGCTGCTCTTTTATGCTGTGAGACGCCATGGAACACTTTGAAGCACAAACAGGGAAATTTACGTAAACTTGCAAAATTCACTGTAAAAAAAAAATCCCATTGGGATTCACAGGGATCCCATTGTATCCTTGTTTAAAGATATAAAATTGGTAAAACTTCCAGAGGTTTTTATTCTTCTGTTGGTCTGAGTTCTTCAGAAGAACCGCAGGAAAGAGCTGCTGTCCCTGCGCTGCTCCGGGCCCGGTGGCGGGCGGAGGGGTTGGGTGTCCCGCCGGACACACGCGGGGCTCACACGCCGCTGTCCCGCACGGCGGAGCCGCYCCCGCACCGGGCGATGAGGGCCAGGGCCGAGCCGGGCTCCCGCAGCCCCCCCGCGGCACGGGCTGCTCCCTCCTCCTGCCTGCTACAGATGTTTCCAGGCGTTTCGTTTCTTTGGCAAGGGTCCGTCAGGGAATATGGGGGGGGATCATCTGTGGGAATATATATTTGTGTTGCTCCCGGCCCCACACATTCATCGTAGCTGAAAGAAAAAAAGAAATATTCATGAAATTCCATGGAAAAAATGCCACAGTACATTACTTCAGCATAACAGAGGCAAGTAAAGTGAGAAGAAAACGAGTGTCTGGTGTTTTGTTCCTCAGCCCACATCCTTGCTGACCCTGCCATGTCAGACACTCACTATAGCACTTAAACCCACCCAGAGATAATCCCAGAGGGGCAGTCACCACAAGCGCAGTGCAGCCAGGGCTCATGGCAGGTCAGAAAGGCCCGGGGGCAGAGAGGTGGTGCTGCTGTTTCAGCTGTGAAATGAGGCACACAGAGCTGGCGATGCCGTCTCTAGCAGACGTCCCTGTGCTGCCCTGGCTGCTTCTCTGGAGCTCAGCCCTGCCTGGGCAGCCTGGGAGGGAGCTGAGCGCTGCCAGSGCTGAGCTGCATCGCCCGCACACACTGGGGCCGCTCACTCTGCGGTGGGCACAGGCCCCTCGTGCTCCTCCCAAAGAGCAGGAACGGGGCGGGCGGATTGGGGGCTCCATGGGGTGCACCCAGGCTCTGTGCTTCTGTCTGTTCCCTCTTCACTCTGCTCTGTGCTCCCTGGCTACAGGCAACAGCCCTAAAGAGTCACAACATCACGATCTTAAATGTTAGACCTGCTTTGTGGCTGCTGTTTAACCATTCCAGCATCCAATCCTGAAGAAGGAAATGTTTCCTATCAACAAAAAAAAAAAAACAAAACAAAACAAAACAAAACAAAACCACCCAAAAAACCCCTTTCTCTACTGAGTTAACCTGAAAAACATTTCTGCTGGAGGCAGACAAATTAAGAACCTATTTCCTCAGCCACGCTAACTGCAGAGCTATTAAGATCTGGGCTATTTCCTGAAAATTGGAATATTGAGCATGTGTCTTCTCAGCAGACTGCAGGCACACACTGTGCCCCTGTACCTGTGTTACTGCCAGGCTAAGCCAAGCTCCCAAACCCCAGTCTGGGTGATAGAAATGGTTCTTGGGGAAGGGAGAGGCAAGAAAGTGAAATCAGAGCGCTACATAACTAAACTCAAATATCCATGGGTGTTTTTATTTTTACCTCCATTCCATCTTACTTTTATATTCATCAGGACAATGGCTTTAAATTCACACTAGAAAATTTCATTTTCCCCATCAGAAAATAATATTTAAGAACCCAATCTGTTCTGAAAACCCTGAATAGGGCTGCTAGATATTTCAGAAAAGTCCCAGCATGTTAGGAAGTAGAATTGAGAGTTTTTTTACAGCATGTAGAAAAGATGTCACTCCAGCCTCACACTGAAGCTTTCAAACATACATGGTAGTCTTTGAAAAGTTCTTAGACCTCCATCAGAGACTGAGGACCTGATGTCCTCCACTCTCCTTGAGCTCTGTGAGGGTAAAGAAACAGYCACTTCTTGCAGGATTCCTATGAGCTGTATCTTTACTTCATTTCCATTTTGCTGACCCAAAGCCCGGTGAATTTATTTAAAATCTCTCCTCAGGTTTTGACTGATTGAATCAGGCTAACTGAGAGCACTTACTGGGCCTGGTAGCACAGGGGAAAAGTTTCCACTCAGAAAAGCCCRCAGCAATGGGAGTTTCAAGGGGGAAAATTTGGAATCCTTCTGCCAAGGAACAAAAGGGAAGAAGCTTCTCTGTCTCCTGCTTCTGGGAAATCTGCCACTGACCTAAAGGAGAAACGGGCACAGTGGGAACTGTTTCTTGCTGCTGTCACCTGATCATCTGCAGATGATTCCTCTGCCTTGGGTTTAATGTAATGCCTTTCCTGGACCACAGCTCAGCTTTGTAGAACTGAACTGCTGGCTGGGATAAACAGGGAAAGGATCCCTTAGGAAGGAGACTTTGAAGGGTCAAGTAAATGGTGGGAGTTATGGTATTAAGGAGTTGGCATTTTAATGTTTAGTTCCAAATATCAATGTATTTGTSTTGGGGCATTTTGTCCTTCATATATATGATGGATAAAAAGAATTATCTTTTTTTTCTCCAAAAGCAAGAGATGTTCTTTCCCCTCATTTTTGGCAATTAAGATCAAACTTTAAAAAGTGAGTAAGGTAGTAAAAAACATGCCAGACTTGCAATTAAACAGCTTTTTGGCAGCTTCACAGCTGTGCCTACAGATTGTTGTGGCCATGGAGAGAATTACAAATAATTCAAATAGTTGTGGGTTTGGGTTTTTTAAATAACTTTTTGTATTTCATTATCATTTTATGATCTTGATGTTCATTTCCTGTGTTCTCTTCTATGCATGGGATCTTTGCTTGTAGAGCTGACATTGCAAACAGCTCCTGCTCTTTCTGCAGATAAGGTTCCTAGCGCTCTCTGGTGAGGGCRGAGTAGACATGAATTAAGGTCATAATAGAGACTTCAACTTTGTATTTTTTTCTTTGTTTCTAAGTGTTTTAAAAATAATTTTTTTTTGGGAGGTTTTTGTTTTTCTTTGTTTTGTAGTGTGATTTCCCGCCCTCTATTTAACAGCTTTAGTGCTTTGCTTGTGCTTTCTGACTGCTGTTATAGAGGCATTCCTGTAGGATAATTAATGCATTATCAACTCTACAAGCATGCATTCTATTTTACAGTCTGTCTTTCAAGGAGACTTTAATATGTAAACTTATATGACTTTACAAGATCTTTTTTATTAGATAATTTAAGCAAGTATTATAAGAAATAATACTGAGTTGGACATGCATCCACTGTATGGTGGTGGTTGGAAAACCATTCCTCAAAAGATTTGAAGGATTACTTAGAAAAAAATTCAAAAGCCATAATTTCTTTCAGGTGATTAGCAAGTATTGATGTGAGTGATGCTGGACTGAAACCTTACTGTCATCATTTTAAGATAAAGCCAGACTTTGATCCCCAGTCTGGAGTAAAAAGGCAAAAAGATTTGGGGGTGGTGGCGGGGGGAGGTTGGGAGGTTTGTTCTGTTTTGGTTTTTTGTTTTGTATTTAATGTGTGAGTTTTTTCTGGGCCAGATTTCTCCTGGTTTGGCTGCCTCAGTCAGAAGCTCCCAGTTTAGCTGGGGGGCACCAGGAACACCAGGGGAGTGGAAATGGGAGAGGCAGAGGAAGGGGGCAGGTCTGAGACTGCAGCTCACAAATCATCAAATTGCAACCTCAGGAACTGCTAAGGGAGTGGTACCCACAAAGGGGTGTGTGATATGTGTGTGTACATACTCATGTGTGTGTATAGGTATATTTATATGTTTGTATATATACATTTACATATGTATGTTTTGCAACTGAAAATGCAGGACCATGAAGTGGAAAAACAAAATACTTGTTCATCTTTYACAAAACCCACCACAATAGTTATATTTTATCTGACAGATTCACTTCTGTGAACACATTGGACATGTAAAGAGTAGCTCAGGCTTGAAGTTCACTACAGCAGTCACAGGAAAATCTTTTCAGACAGGAAAGCAAATGCTTTTGGCAAGTGTTGTGTTACCATAACATAAATAATGGAGCACAGGGACTCATTACGCTGCATCTTGTGGATACCAGCCCGGAAAAAACTCCTTGGCTGCAGTGCTTGTAGTGAATCCACTTTAATGCACAGCTTTGTAAAACTTGTATTGTCTGGAGGTGCAGTATCAGCAGGCAGTGATGAGAAGGAAGGGGTTGCTGACCTTGAAATGTGCTGCTGTCTGCACGGGTTTGGGACTTGTTTTTGTTACAATTCCTGCCCTGCTGGGTTTAGACACACTATTGAGTTTTTTAAGGGATAATTTCCCTGGGAAAAGCAAGGGAGGCTGATGTCTGTGAGCATCCCACTGCAGGTAAATGGGATCTGCAGGGAGAGGAATGATGCTCAAAAATGGCAGCAGCTCTCCAGGATGACCTTGCTGACTCAGAGTGTCAGTGGCAYGAGGGGCAAAAACTTTGGGAATTTGTTGGGTGTCATTGCAGTGAATATTAGGATGGGTTTATTGCCAGGGAAAGCCCAAAGAGCTTCTCTAACTGGCTGTCATTCATAAAGTAGGAGCCCCTCTCTGGRGCAGGAGGAAGGTTCTGCTGACAGAACTTTTTAAGATGCAAACAACAAGAAGYGAGAAAAGGCAGAGCTGGGAATGAAGACTTCGTTGTGCTGTAGATGTCTCATGGTTTACTTTGTTCTTTTGTTGTATATTCTAACTCTGCTAAAATTGCTCCTGTTGCACTGTTTCCATTTTGTGTTCTTTTGCAAATGGCAAACAGAGCCCCTGGATCTGGAACATCTGTGTGCTGGCAGGCTGGAGCTGTGATGAAACAGCACAAAGGATGTTTCCATGCTGATGTTACCTAACAGAAAAGCTGAAATCAGAGCAATTGTGCTGGAACTCTCTGCAAGAAGGTTCAGATGAAAAAAATAATGATGAGTTTGATGCCCATGTAGGCAGCTGAGCTGATGATGCTGAACTCTGCCTTCTGTGATGGCACAATTTGCTCACAACCAGGATGGTAGGAGAGCAGCCTGTAAATCTGTCCATGTGTCCTTTGAGGTCTGTTTTCCTAGAATACATATTTTCTTTGGTGATTTATTATTACCATGGGGAAGTATATCAGTTTTGACAGAACTGCTTCTCTAATGACATTGTCATGAGCTAGGATATTTTCCTAGGTGTATTTTTGATACTGACACTTTCCATTTGAGATTCTAAGTTTATGCATATTTRTTTACATATTTATTTTAATGTTTTTAAATAGTAAAAAATGTAACCCAAGGTATTGTCCAAGTAAACATCTAGGGCTTAATTAATTTAACTATTAAAAAGACAGGAAGGGTGGAATTTAGGTTTTTTCTGTCCCTAGTTGTTTCTGGAATTTCCAGTTCCTCAGAGCTACAATAGGACTGTTTGTGTTAGTGAGCACTAAAAGGCTGCATCTCTGTTCTGCASTCTGTGTCAAAATAATCTTGAGGAAGTTATGACTTTGATGGATAAATATTCCAGAGGAAAACTGAAATTAGGGTAAAATGTTTTCATGAAAACATATATCAGATAACATTTGGAACCAATATAATGCAGTTTCATCATAATTGTGCAGCTTTAAACATTTGAAATAAATGTTTTAAATAAAACAAGTCATTCTAGGATGAAGATTTCATATGATACAATTCAGCCTGGCATTAATTTTATACATAGTAAGAACTACTTGGTCATCTGCACTGTTTGGTCTCTGGATTTCTGTAACCATTGCACAGTAAAGGATGCTGGGCAATGACTGAGTAACAAGAATCAGTTAAATAAAAATTTGTAGCTTCCCAAGCCATGGAGTCAATCCACAAACAGGATTCTGAACACCACCACCAATTCTTGAATGTCAGCAGAACCTGCTGATGTTTGGGGAAGTTTTCCATTTGAAAAGTTTTAGGATCATATTCCAAGAAAGGGCTTTGCTGTAATTATTCCAGGAATGAATTCTTAGCAGGTGAAGGAAATACTGGCTGCAAAATGCAACTGGGAGATCAGAGAAAAATACTCTTTGTTTTTAAAGTACACTCATCAAATATTTGGCAGCTTTAAGTTGTGGTTGCTCTGCGTGGCACTGTAGATTTCTGGTTAGAAATCCTTGGTGCTTCCCTTCATCAGGTGGTGCTGCTTTCCCTGCTGCAGGGTGGGTTTTATGCAGCAATAACTTGCACCTGCAGAGTGGAACTGGGGCAGGTGTAAAGAGAGGTTGGTCAGAAGGTGCCCCCAGGTATTTTTGATGACAGAAAGCAAAAGGAATTATGTGCCCCAGCCTCCCAACACACAGGCTGAGGTGTGAGAGCATTTTTGACTACAAAGACAAGAAAGAGAAAGGTGTGAATAATTAAGAGGAATGGAAATGCCACAGAAAGAAATGCTCATAAATTGGCTGTAAACAAAGTTAAGCTTGAGATCAGAAGTTTGCCAAAATAATTAGGAATTTACTTGTTTCTACCCCTGATACTGATGAGGAATAGCACTGGGATGTGAAGGGAGGGGCTTTAGAGTGTTTGGAATTTGGAGTTAAAGGAATTGAGAGCTTTAGCTCATGTCATGATACCTACTGGAATTATAAAGCTGTCATATTTCCAGTGGCATTTTTTACCTTACTAACTGAAAATCTCAGTGGGGGTATTGAAGTAAGAGCTGAATTTAACCCCAAAAGTCCATCTCATGCTTTGCCAGCTGTCAGTGTAATGTGGCAAAAGCTCCTCACCTGGTTTGCTCTCAGGAAAACAGCCTTGCAAAGGAATACAGCACAATATAGCAAGATTTTATGTCAGTTCCCTGCAAGCCTAATTCTGCCTTTCAAGAAAATCCAGGAGGCTGGCTTGGCTAACTGGCATCCTCAGAAGTGGGGGATGGAAAAGAATGTCTTAAAAAAGAAAGTCCCTTAAGTAGGCTTTTAAAAATATATATTTAAAGGGAAATTAGTGTCTGACTTTAAGACAGGAGCATTTCCTTTTGCCATTTTAAAGTAATTTTTAAATTGATTTGCCCATTTAAACAATGCAGGCTGAACATGGTTTTTGAGAATACTGGGATTTATCAAGCCTAAATAAGAGAATTTTCTCTAGAACAGATCCTGTGTAGATTCGGCAGGGTAACCAGCTGAGGAACAGTGAGCCCACAGGCAAACCCTCACACAATGTGATTTAATATGAATGCTGGGATGGAGGGGGCTGAGTGGTTTTTACTTCATGTGCCCTGTGGGGAACATTCAGTGTGAAGTTTGGAGAGGACTTCTGTGGCTTCCATTGGGACCCTTCCTGAAGGTGAATCCCTGCATCTCCTGAGCRGTCATTCCTCAGGGATGCTCTGTCAGACACTCATGAGTCTCAGATGCAAAAGGCAATCACCTTGGTTGCCTAAAGCTCTGCACATGCCATTAATATCCAATCACTAAGGAGTGAGAAAGCACTTCTGCAGCGGGGTAAGATGTATTTTCCCTGGCCACAAGGTGAGAAGTTGATAAAATTCCTTTCCTGCTGTGAAATCTCCTCATTGCTTGGATTTTACTGACTCTCCTAAAGAAAATGTAAGTTTTTCATTTACTTGGACTTTGGTTGGTACTGTAATCCAATCCAYTTCAAACATATGAACTCAACTTATTTTTAACCAGCTGTCCTACTACATCTTTGTAAGAAGATAACTAGCAATGCTCACTAGAAGTGTGTGTTACAAAGAACTCAGCACAGAGAACGTGAGCTCATGATTTCTGTCTGTAAAGGTTCCATCCCCACAGTGCCAACAGTGTGGTTTTACTCCCACCAGCACAGTGACTGTTGAACAAAATGGCAGATATTGGATTTACAGGCTTTCCAGTGTTTCTTTCCAAGCCATATTGACCATGATGATGGGTAAGGTGTGGCAGGGAGATTGTGCTGCTCTTCTGTCCTGGCTGGATGTGTTCAGTTTGCTCATTTGGAGCGATTGCAATTCTGTAGTTTAGAATTGTTGGGAGATCACTTGGATCATCTTTCTCATACAGTTTCTTAGAAACAAAGGCTTTGCCATGTCTGGTGACACAGACTGTGAGACATTGGCTTCCAGCCCTGCTGCCAGGATCTGTACATACCAGAAATATTCTCTGAAATACAAACCCCTCATATTCTGAAACTGTTTGGTTCATACCCCCTGTATTTTGTTTTTATATTTCCCATCTACATCTCATGTAAAATCAATGTGACAGATGCTAGCACAGATCTGAGATTCATTAAAAAGCCATTAACTGTCCTAAAGGGATGTTTATAGATAGCAGCACTGTATATTTTGGGCTGTCAAAACAAATTGACCAAATGGCTTCTCTGTAACCACCCTGCAACTGCAGCAGGCTAATGACAGAATTCCATGCCTGGCATCCCTCTAAATCCAATGCAAGAAAGGGGTTAGTGGAAGTGTCTGTGGAGATAATCAGATTGAGTCACAAATGAAACTTGTGATTCAGAGATCAGAGCAAATACTAATATCCCAAGGCATTTTTCATAGATTAATTTACCAATAACTGTTTTCTATAAATAGTGTTTTGTATAAACAGTTCTTGGACTTCCAGCTGGAGAGTTGGGAGTGGGCAGGCCTGAACAGGGAGATCTCCCTCAGCCACAGACGTGGGGACTGACTCTGTGTTCCATCAGCCTTCCCCTTAAATCCCTTTTCCACTCATCTTGTGGTTTAAAGCTCAGCTGTAAAATCTAACTAAGCACCCCTTGGCCAGACAGGGGTTGAGCTTTCTGCTGAACCCACTGCAGTGTGTGGTCTGGAGGAGGGGGTGAGGAGCTGCACACTCCTGGTGGGGGCTGCAGTGCAGGTGGCCTTGCAGCACCAGGTGGATAAAAGGAAATTRTCCTGGCAGCACCCACTGCTTTTCACTCACTGAACTCTCTCACTTCAAAGATTTTTAAGAGTTATTTACCAGTGCAGTTGCTTTCCTTGCTGCTCTTCATTTCTGTTCTGCTGATGCAACAGCAGCATCATTAGCTTTTGGCCATGCTAATTTAGCTTTAAATTACATCTTGCCCTCCAGGAATTAGGAGGAGGAATTACATTCATTTAGGCAGTGCTATGTTTCAGTAAACCTACTCTTCAAAATATTATCATATGCAATGAGATTGATCCCAGGGAGTTATTATTTTAAATGCACAAGGTCAGGCATGTCTTGTTTCTGCTTCCAGGCCATGTCTGACAGTCAGCTTTCAAATCATTTCCATGCTCTACTAATTAAAAACAGACACTGCAGTGTTATGCCATGCAGGAGAATATAAAGGGAGATGTACAGGAATTTTTCAGGCTTTACATAATGCAGTAACTCAGACAGTGCCTCTCCCCCAGTGCTTTTCTGAACAGTTACAATGGTCTGGAGAATGCATTAATAACAAGTTTGAAAGTCTCCATGTAGCTTTGCTTTCAGCCATCTTCTTTCTCTGAAGTTCCCCAAGTTGTGTTGCTAAGATGTAAAATTTACTAAGATTTTGATGATTTGCCAAAGCTACTTTTTCTAAAACATTTAACTGCAGTGGCAGTGAGAAAGCAGCCAAACCATTCACAATAATCTTCCCTTTGGACCTGTGGTGCAGGGCTGTACTTGCTGGCATGAGCAGTGGTTTCCAGGGTGGGCAGAGGGGATCCTCAGGGACAGAGCCCACTCAGCCCAGCAGGGAACCTGAGGAGGCAGTGGCTGGACACCTTTATGTGTCCCAGAATATTCTGAAAACAGGTAGGACACAGGATAATTAACCCTTGCCAGGCYTGTCACAGAGCCACTGCAGAATTTACTGCACACTGTGGATCATCTGTGCTGCCCTGTGTCACTCATAGCTCCTTCAAACACAACTCCACAGAAATGGAAAAATCTTCTCTGTGTCTGTTTCCAACTGGAAATGGAAGCATCCTTTGGTACAAGCTTTGATGATCTGTCTGCTAAAGAACTATATTGTCAGTTTGTTCTCAGCAATCTGGCCAGCTGCCCACTCAGAGTGTTGCTTGGGTGTCAGCTGGCTGCCTTTTCTTAGGAAAGATTTGTGGGTGTGGGCCCAAAATCCAGTCTAAATTCCTAAGTGGGTTTATATGAAATTCTACACATTTAGATGCCAGGCTCAGAGTAATTTTTCACATGTGAGCTTTCTGGTAAAATATTTACACAATCCCTAAAAGCCCATTAGTTATATAGGATGAGCAGGTAATACATAACTGCTGCTTGTAGAACATGCATGGAATAAACAAAGCAAAGATCCATGTCTGGTCTGCTCACAGTGCTGAGCTGCTCTATTTCACAGTCAGAAAAGGGCTGGTCTTACAGTGCTTTAACTCAAAAAGAGTCTGCTTAAAAGGAAGGAAAAGAAAAAGAAAGGGGGCATGGCTGTCACACCTGTGTTTGCTGTTTGGAAGACACAGCACTACAGAAAGCTTGAAGTGATGTTCTGCTTAAAATGATTTCTGTTGGTTCATTGGAGGGAGTGCCTGAATTCCTTCATTTCTGGACCTCAAGGGGCCTGAGGCACATAAAGGAGATGCCCATGGCCCAAAGTGCAGCTCCTGTGGCTCACGAGTGAGCCTGGACCTGTGAATGTGGGCACACAATTTAGGAGCTGCTGTATAATTTCTGGAATTTTGTTTTTCTGTTTCCTCTGATCTGAACATTCTCAAGGTCAGTAATAAATGTAACTTGTAAGTTCTTGGAAAATGTATGTATTTTTGACTTTGAAACTTCGACTTGTAAATGCATTTCTTTCAAAGAAAGATGATTTTAAGTGATTCWACTTGTGTGTTTCATTAGTATATCATCACTATGATAAATTTTAATGTGAATATCACTGAATGAGAATTCCTGTCCATCTTTATTTAGTAAAAATGTCTTCTGCTAAGGAAAACTTCAACTTTCACTCAAACTAAACAAGGTCTGTCTGTATTCAGATTTTGTGTGAGCTGAATTTTTGCAGTGGGCTTTGCCAGTGCAGGGCTGTAACCCTGAGAATGTCAGGCAAGTGCTTACCATGGAGGTGGATCAGGATACATGATGTTCACCTGAGAAAGGATGTCCAGGTAGGAGTCAAAATCACAGGCTGGGGGGAGCTCCTCACTGCAGGTGGATCTCAGCTCTGCAGAGGAGCCGCCGTGGGAGAAACCATCTGGAGCTGCAAAACAAGAATTGACATTGGCTGCTCTTGCCCTCCGTGCTGGATGCTCTGTCACTCATTTAGAACACTGCCACAAAGCAGAAAACAAACCCTTCCTGAGGCACAGGAGTTGTGGGTATTTTGGAACAATCAGTTTCCATGGGATATTCTTATTTCTTTAGGAGTARATGAAGCCCATCTGTAGGTGAGCTGGGGTGTTGCAGGCTCTGGCACAGGCACTGTGCCTTTAGTGCTGCCCTACAATGCAGATGGAAGTTCCAAAGCTTTTCTTGGGCCTCAAAGGCTGAAAAGGAGTGTGGGTTCTACCATGTGCAGCCTCAGCTGTTTGTGGGGTGACTGAAATTCCAGCAGGTGCATCCATGGGAAGTTTGTCCATTCTGGGAGGGTGTAACAGGAGGGGCAGGGGTTTGATTGCTGAGAAAATGCTGCTCTCAATAAACACTGACAAAAATGGGGAAAGCTGGAAAATAGCACAGAAAAATCATCCTGCTGCCTGCTCCAGGGATTTCTTAATGCTTCCATGCAAGAGCTTCCCAGCTCCACAAATATTAAGAGTTTAGTGCTATTTTCTGTCTTAGAAGCTAATTTGTGTGTGTGTCCATGTGATGCAGTGTGGCACAATTTAGTTTAGGATTATTCTTTTGGATGTCTCCTCAACTCTAGCATTGTTATATCTAACAAGGAGTTTGGAAATTTTCCTTCCTGTTTTTTGCCTGGCTCTAGGCTTTTTCAAGGAGTTGAAGCTATCAGAGTAGTAGATTTAAACACAGTGATTAAAGCTTATTGGTCAGTATTTTATCAAGCCAAAATATTGGGTCAAACAGTAACTTCAGTTTGGGTTTAACTATTGAATCATCAATGTAGCTGCTGAAAATTAGGAAAATTGATATTACTGTAATAGCAGACATTAGTTTTCTGGATTTTGTTTTTATTTTCCCTCTGTAGGTTGCCGTGGGAGTTTGCATTTCAATTGTTTTTTACTCTAAATTTGATTCCCAAAACATGGACGTTATTCACTTAGCTGGATAAATACTTCTGGAAAAGCCAAAAAGAAATTATTCCTTGCTCCAAGGAGATTTGTTTAGTTTAGAGATAAAAATTCCTGGTCCAAATAACTAAATGAAGTTCAATTGACTTCAATGGATACTTAATTTACCTCAGTGAAAACAACATTTAAGCCAATGCATTCTTATGTGTTTCACTATTATTGGCTTTTCTATATAAATAAAAACCCCCTCAGTGATATGCACAGAACTGCACCCATAACAACCTGCAGGTGGAGGAGCCTTCTCACAGGGGACATGGTTGTTGATGCTCCACCATTTATCATTGGGATTTTTACTGTCTGAAGAATTACACAGTAACTTTTAAAACTGGGGGGTTTTTTTCCTCGAATATCAATAATCTTCTCTCATTTCCTTGACAAAGAGGCTCCTTGTCAGCAAAGCCCAAAAGGGCTGAAAACACTACTCAAAAATTAACTCCTTGATATTCCCAAATTATCTTTAAGGTTTTTTGGTTATGTGTTGGTTTTGTTTTATGGGTTTTATTTTGGTTAGGAGGTAGGAATTGATACCTTTTTGAGTCTCTAACGATGATGGCTGTGGTGACACTGATGCCATCAATGACACTGTTAATGGTGGTGACAGTTTAATGACATTTGGGTGCCCTGTTGTTCTGTTTCCAGGCAGATATTSACTTTTGCACTCGGACAAACTGCATTTGCCCAGTGATTGTTGTAGGCTGGTGCACTTGGCTGAAGTGAGAACAACTCTGCCTTTCCGAGAAATAGAAATTCCAGCAAATGCTGCGCCAAGGCCATAGGAGGATGTGAAAATACAACAGAGAATAAATCTTATCCTGTACCGAGGGAAATGAGCTGTTCAGGAGGCACTGGCAGCACTCTCTGGTTCTGTTAACCATGATCTGAGTGGGAACCCAGCACAGAGCTGCGTTACCCTGCCAGGCTGCTGTGACCCATCCCACTATTGGATGTTATTCCCAGCCCTGCCYGTTCCCGGTCAGGCATTCCCGGAGCTCCCTTACCGTGACCCATCCCGTTATTGGATGACTGATCCCGTTATTCCATGTCCTTCCCCAGCCCTGCCCGTTCCCAATCAGGCTCTCCCGGTGCCCCCTTACCGTGACTGATCCCGTTATTTGATGTCATTCTCCAGCCCTACCCATTCCCGGTGCCCCCTTACCGTCCGCAGCCGCTGATCCCGCTTTTTGATGGAATTCCCAGCCCTGCCCGTTCCCGGTCAGGCATTCCCGGTGCTCC
>JACDOX010000421.1:246441-261212 GCA_014549065.1 Cardinalis cardinalis | reverse complement strand
CGGGCGGGGCCGGCGGGCCCGGCTGTCCCTGCGCAGGCTGCCCACCACGATGGTGGCACAGGACAGCAGCAGCACCAGGCCGATCACCACGCCTGCCACCAGCAGCGGGGACACCAGCAGGCTGCTGTCACCGCCGTGCTCGCCGGGGCTCGGGAAGGCGCTGGAAGCGCTGCTCTGGTTCGAGGCAATGGCTGTGAACAGAGAGAGGAGAATGTGTCACTTGTCACAGGAGTCACAGAGCCACAGCCGCTGCACCCCCCCTGCTCCGGGGGAGATCCCGGTTATGCCCCATCCCTGGGGCTGCCGGGAGCTGACTCCAGCGGCACATGGGCAGTAKCTGCCCTGTTTATTGGGAATATCCTGCTGGAGCCAGGGCTCTGTGATCCACAATTCTGACGGCTGCTTCCTGCCAAGACTCCTTGTACCGTGAACTGACTGATGCCGAAAGAACTGAAGAGCACAAGGAGCAAAGTGGAAATTCCAAAAGGTGAACTAAGAGGTGTGGATGTGACAGTCTGGTCAGAGAGTGAAAGGCAGAATTTCTTTCCCAGGAATTGTTTTGGGGAGTTTTGAGAAGGCTGAGAGAAAGAATTAAACAATCTTGCATCTGGTGCTTTGAACAGTTGTTTTCTTTGGTAAGATGTTTGTTTTCTTTGGTAAGATGTTTACCAAAGGTGTCTTCTTAATTAGCCAAGTGTGTAATGGGGTGTTGATGGAATGACCAATCAGACCCACCTGTATCAGAATGGTGTATAAAATAATGGGTTCCTAATAAACTCAGATTCAGCCTGCTGAAGAGACCTGGAGTCTGTGTGTCACCTCACTCCCAGTCCTGACTCAAGGGTGCCACAAGAGGAATTGCCTGTTGTCAGGGGTGTAAGAAGGCTCCGAGGATTTCCAGAGAAAGTTTTGGGCAAGAATGAAGCACAGGAGCCTCCTTTTGTGGCACATGGCTTGCTTTGGTTTGTGAGKGGACTCAGCATCCCAAGAAACTGATTTGTAGTGCAGGAAGAGACTCATCCAGAGTGGGATTGTTTGGTTGCAACTGTTTTACTCTGGTTAAAGAAAAAATCTTAAATGTATTATTTGTGTTTAGTAATAAATCTTCTTAAGGAAGAATAACTACTCTAATTTATTGCCAAGTCAAACATCCTTTTGAGACAAGCCACAGAGACAGTATCAAAGGTTAAACAATAATATTCCCTTAGAGAAACAACTCATAGCATCTATACATGGGAATTAATTGCCCAGAAATGTATTTATGGGGAATTGAATTGCTAATGGTAAAGAGAGGAAATTGTGGGAAAAATTATTCAGGATTTTAGCAGACAGAATCCCCTTCTCACCGCCCCCCCCCCCAAAAAAAAACCCATAAAAACCCCAAAAACCCCAAACCTCCCATTAGCTGCTCAGCATCAGTAAACCAAAATTTTACTGATGCTATACACCAAGCTTGGCTGTCCAGTCTGGCCTGGATATATATTTTTTATTTGGCTATGTGCCAGTTGAACAAATACAGAATTTATTTCCCGATGAAATCAGGGATAACAAAATTTTCTCTTTTGAGTATTGTGTGGAGTGAGTTTGTGTTTTAGGAAGTGCAGTGCTGCTTGCAAGGATATCAGAGAGTTCTCAGCAAGGTTTGCTCTTTTCCTTTGGGAGACACCTCTTGATTTGCAGTCACCATAAGTTTARAAAGAAGGCAATGGCTCCAAGCTGTGTCTGTTACCATTGGCTGATGCTTGAGACTGAGAGAACCAACTAGAAACACCAGGGGAATTAGCACGAAGAGGAGTATTGTTAATTTTCTGGAAGCACTTGACTATTGGCTGAGGATCTTCACAGGCATTTAGGACAGACAGCTAAGAAATGTGCTGAGCTTTTACCAAGTATCTTGTGCCRAAAACCAAGACTGAATTTTCTGAGAATTAAACTCATGCTGTAGTGTTAAATCAAAGGTTATGAACAAGTGTCCTACTTAATACTCAGTGCAAAGGAGTTTTGGGTATGGKATATGTTTGGGGAGTAAGGCCCTTGTGCTAGAACTCAAATTCCCAAAACTTTACAAAATTTGAATCGTGTTTCTCATTTGTACATTTTTAAAGCTATCTCTGTTGGTAATGTGTCCAACACACCCTCACTGGCTTTCCAAGGCCTTGTATTTTCAGATTTTTGCAAATTCTGCCTTTGAGAGATGCAAATATCACAGCAGTGGCAGTTTAAATCCTGGCTGCAGGGATTAACACCTGAACTGGAAGTAGTGGCAGGAAATTTATTGGTAATTTTGGCTGACTTACAATGGTAAAAGAAGAATCAACYTTATTGTCAGCATGATGAGAACATGAGCCTGGGGTGTGAGGTTGCCCCACACATTGTCAGGCTTGTGGTCATCAATTTAATGTCAAATGGAGTTGGTGATAAACTGCTCTCAAGTGGGGAGGAAGGAGGCTGCAATGAGTGCTTTCAGATCTTTAAAAACTTGGGACAAATTTGGAGYGATCCTCTAAACAGGAAGGGCCTGGCTAAGGACATTTATCTTTTACTTTTTCCAGGTGTGGAAGCCAGCTGGAATATCCACACTGACTATTTGGGAGRTTCTGTGGTGCCACCCAGTGTGAGCACTGATGTTTGGACCTSTTTTGCTTTACAGAGGTTTAACAGCTTCAAGTGACTTCATACAGACAATACTCTCCTGCACTGGTACTCAGGTGGTGTGGTTTGGTTCAAGACACCCCATTTATCCACCACATTCTTGGGGCTCCCTTGGCTGTCCCAAGTCCTGTCTGTTTTATCTATTTTTTCTCACCAATGTGAATCTTTCTGGTTTTTCTATGCTTTTAATCTAACTGGACCCAGTCACTCACATAGACAAGTTATAGTGCAACATTGCTTTTATTAGAAGGAATGAATGAGTCCCCTTAGGCCAGCTCCTAACACAAAATGTGCTTGATAAACTTCTCCTGTGGCACCATTTTCAGTTTGACACTGTAAGTCAGATCCTCCAGACTTTACTACTGACTTACTACTGTGACAAACAACAGCAGAATGAGATGCTGCATGGATATAAATTCTCAGGGTTTGAATATTGTGGGGGTAAAAAGAGATTTTATATTACTTTTGGCAAAAAAMCATATTGTAAATTTTCTCCTGTTATCCAAAACCATCTTCTTTTAATAAACTGTGCATTTCTCCATGTAAAAGTGCTATGGTTTTCATTCAGAATAGGAGGATCTGCAAATGTATGTGAAGCCCATAAATATAACGCCACTAGCAGAGTGCTAATACTTTTGTTTTGAGGTGAATTGTATCCTTTGCCATGAAACTGCAAATTATAAACAACACATATATAAATATGAATATTTTATATCTAATCCTCTAAATATGAATTATGTTGGATGTATACACCATGGCTTTTACCAAGATTGGGAGCTGTGTACTGTACACAAGTGGCACAGGGCTGGCAGAACACTGACTTCAGAGTGAGCACCAGTGCAGAATTGCCTGGACTGTCCATTCAGTGTCAGACAACAAGTCAGCATTTTGAAAAATCCCTTAAATATCACAATATATTACTTTACTCAGTGCTCCTGCATCTCAACAAACCAATTGGAAAGTAACTGAAGGAGGTGTAGAACAGCCTGGCTTTTTGGGTGCATATTGTTCTTTCTCTCTCCTGCTAACCTGTCTCTGAAGGGACAGTGACCCCCCTCTAGCTTGGCCTTAAGCAAAGGGGAAGTTTCAGCTGGGTCAGATCCTGGCAGGGTGAAATGTCCTGGTGTGCAGACATGTCACCCAGCATGCAGCCCTTTATTAGAAGTGGCTTCTCCCTTCCTCAGTGTCTTTCACCTGCTTGTACCTCAGAGCAGAGAAGGGAAGCACCTCCACACACGAGTCTCTTCTCTCCCCACTGAGCTGAGTTTGGTGCTGATGGTGGGGTCTTGTTCTGTTTCCTTTTGTCCTGAAGGCACATCAGCTCTGGTGAGGCTGCAACAGCCTCTGGAACTGATGGGCTTAGGGATCATTTTAGAGCTGGATCCTGTTAAGATAACCAAATCTCTTCCCCTGGTTTCCAATGTATCATCTTAATAAAGATGATAATTCATGTTATGACTGGTGGAGAGAATGAGACATGGAATGGATTTGTTTCCCAGGCTGAGAAGTGCATGACCAGCTCCTGAAGGAGTGCTGATGTGTTGTTCTGGACAGGTTTTGTGTCTAGAATCATCCACCTCTTTATCCCTGCCAGCCTGGGATTATTCCTGAGGGCAGGGTGGGCTTGGTGCTGCCTTGCTGAACTGGAGCTGAAGCACAAGGACAGAACAGGAGTATTCCTTGTCCCTCTGGGTCAGTAAAACTGTTTGGGATGGTGATCCAGCACCTCCCAGCACCCTTAAATGCACTGCACTGACACAGGGTACAGGGCTGGGAAGGAGCACTGGGAAGGTCAGTTTAGGATGGTGCAGCATCCTCTGTAATCCTCTGGTCTTCAAATGATTGCAGCAAAGCATCTCAAACTCTGAATCAGCTTAAAGCACATTTCTGATATCCTTCCTCTCTCAGTCCCTTGGATTGTGCAGTCTCTTTATGCAGGGAAGGTGAGTGACAGCTGTCGGGAAGGAGCTGAGTGCACCCAGATGCACTAAATCAGTGCAATGATCTGAGATTTTGTTGGTTCTGCCTTTATGAACAGCTCCTGTTTGGAGATGGTTTAGTCTGGCCAGGAGTGACCAGCTGAACCCTGCCCTTGCTGCTGCCCTGGGAAATAAATCTCTGGAAGTCAGCAGGGATTGCACTGCTTGTTTCTGTGGCACAAGGGAGGTGTAGCACAAAAAAAAWTTTGGGAAAGGGTTTGGATCACAGGAGCATCCCAGGAGGAGAGGGATGTTACTCAGGCCTTGAATCCAAGGGCCCACAAGAGCTGAACCTTAAATTAACTAAAAAGAAATGTCTCTGTTGGATTCAGAGCTATTCCACTGGATCCTGAGGAAGGCTGAAACTTCACTTAGGTGAAGTTCACACCAGGATATCATCTGCTCATGGGACTAAAAGGAAGCAATGAGGATGCTCAGAACAGGGYAGGCTATTTGTCCTTTTCTACTTCTCTTATTCTCTTGTAGAAAAGTTGAGAAATGAGTGGATGACCAGAACAGTCTGGGAAATGCCCTCTCTATAGAGCAGTTTTACACCAGCCAGACAAATAGTATGGGAAAAGGAATTTGCAGTTCAGGAGGCCCAGGAGCATGTTTGGTTCTCTCAAGCACAATTCTGTTCTTCAGGCTTTTCTGCTTTCCTCACAGAAAATTAAACTGCCCCTTAAGCTGCAATGGATGTTCAATATTAACTCTATAGGAAGTGCTTCAAACCTTTACCTCTTATCTTCTTATCTGTTGGAACTGACACTTTGTAGTTATTTGACAAAGACAATGAATAAATAATTTTTTCCTGTCAGTTGCTGCACCAATGACATTTAACAGTTTCCAAAGCAGATGATATTCATTATTATTTCTAAATTTGAGGTGAATCTTCCTATACAAATGGTTAACTAATCTTGCCAGTTCATTGCTGCTGTGGGAGATCCCTCAGCACAATCCAAGCCCACACAATGCCATTAACCAGGCAGCACCTGTGAGTTCAGACTCAGTTTCTCTGCTGCTCTCTGCAGTTCAAAGACTCTTTGAACTTTTAAACTGCATATATACCTTCTAATCRGAATTAAAACTTTTCACTGATTAATAGTAAAAAATGAAAACCTTATTCAGACCTGAGACTGTGCTAGGGATGGCTCAGTTTTATCTGAAGGCGAATGTGGGACATCCTTCCAGGTACAAAAGCTGCCCATGACCTTGAGGAGCTCCTCCAAGGCAGAGAGGGTGGTCTCTCTCCATAGACAGAAAACTCTGCCTTTTCATCCTCTCTTATGCCTATCAGATAATGAATTTCTCTCTCCTTGCATTGACATCCTTATTATGGAGCCAGAATGAGGAAGATTGGATCACCAGCAGCCTGCAAATTGAGAATGTCAGAGGCAAAGAGAATGTGGCTGCAGAAGGGCTCAGGAAATAAATCTTTTCAGCTGCTGTGGCTTTAGGGTATTATGTTGATGTYACAGCAGCTTGTATAGGTGCTGTTTCAAATTAACAGGAAAAATCTTCCCATTTTCAGATCCATGGTCTCTTTTATCAGCATGATAAATACCACTGCAGGGAAACAAATCACTCTGCAAGTGTAACAGCCCACTTTCTGATGGACAAGGAATATTTTCCCCCTATTTTCTCATATTCAAACAACTTGGAACTAATACAGTTTTATAAGCAGGACCCAAAGCTATTACTTTTCTCAGAAACTCTGTATTAGGGCTTGGAAACAGGTATGATGAGAATTCTCTTTTATCCATTAAAGTAAATTTACCTTCATAAGCTCAGATCCAACCTGGCTTGGAAGTGACTTGAATAGGACAATCCCTATAATTTTGGGTTTTTTTTACTGTGGGAAACTGGGTTTTTTGGCACACAACTTTATCATATAAATCTTTGGAAAAATGTTGCAATATAGTAATATTTCTTAAGCTTTGAAAAAATATAATGGGTAAATTATTTTATATTTTACCTTATCAGTCTGCTTGAACTGTGATCTGGATGTCTCATGTCTTGTCTTTGGGAGGCTGAGCTCTGTCTGAACTGTATTTAATGTAACCTAAAGAGGGCAGGTGGCAGCTCCTGGAACCCAGGTAGGAAATGTAATCTATATTGGGGCAACCAAAAACTAACCCCAAACCAAAAATCCAGACCCTTCCACAGAGAAGTTCTTTCCTTACAAATGTTTCTCTCAACCTCCGCAGAGAAAATGGGAAGGAATGATGAAATTCCTGCCAGCTCCAACAGTCACAACCGGTGAGCACCTGGCTTGTGCCCTACATGCATTTATGAATCTCCAAATCAGTTATCCACTTCTGATCACCATTAAACGGGCTCACATTTATGACTGTTTAAATGATGGAGTTTGGTGTTGTGCTGGTGTTTCAATGCGTTGTTCCACTGGCTCTCTTAGCCATCTTCAGCAATCCTTACCCTGCCCACAGGGTTCAAAGCTCTATAATGAAGATCCATCTGCAACTGAATGTTGAGGCTGAACTGAGCTTCAGGAACCAGATCCACCCTTGGTACACACCCCTACCCAAGCACTCCTCCTACAGTGCTTGTGTCCTTGTGCTGCTTCTTATTTAGGGCTTTTCTTATAGAAATTAATCCTGTTTCTTTTTCCAGCTCCCTTGCCAGTCTTCAGTTGGAGTAATCTACTGGAAAAGCACATAGAGGAATGACTGATTTTTACTGCTTAGAAAATAATGAAGACTGAAATACTGATCCAGGGGGTTGTGAAAGGAATGGGGTGCTGAGATAGAAAGCTATTAACAAACACTGGGATCCTAGGATCTTCCTTCAAGAGGTGGTATCACATGTGATCTATCTTGGCCTTTCTTTCAAGGTGACATGAATTTTAAAAAATAATTAAAATGGTTGGCAGTGGTGTTCTGCACTCCCACATGAGTTATGGTGATGGTGTTGCAGAGTACACAAAGCCTCTAGTGTGATTTACATCATCATTGTTATCTGTGAAAGCTCCAGCAGTATCTGCCTGCATAAATCAAGGGGTTTTCTCATACCATTAAGAAATKATTTAATTCCTTCAGATTTCATCTGAACAGGACTAGGATGTCTGCTTAGACAGAAGCAGGGATGTCAATAGTGGCAAGTCAGATGCTGATTCTGGAGACAATCTCAACCACCTGGGTTCTTTGCTGCTAAAGGAGCCACTGAAATACAAGGACACTGAAAGATCTGTGGAAACGGAACACCCAAACATTACTGTCCAAAAGCCTGGGGGGAAATCCCTGTTGCTACTGTAGAACACCCAAGGAGTGTTCCCTGGGAGTGCAGGACTGGCCCCAYGGCCCAGGACCATTCCCTGATCTCTGCAGTGTTTGATCCCCACCCTCCTGTGCCCTGTGTGTGCCCAGCAGGGCTGGCCAGGCTGGCAGAGCAGAGACTCACCCTGAGGGGCTGGCAARGCTGGCAGGAGAGCTGGGGGTGTCTCCTGGGGCAGCAGGACATTCTGCTGCCTTGCACACAGAGCTCCTTCCTCTAAATAATGCAATGATGGCTTTTTTTCATTTCAGGTGGCAGGGGGAAGACTTTAAAACCAACCAAAAACTCCCCCTAAGCCAAATGTAGCCTTTAGGAAAGGACATTTATTCACCTTCAGTGTAAACTGCAGTGTCTATATGTGAATATTTAAAATAGAAAATGCGGTTCCCACTTCAAGGCCTGTTTCAGCAGAGAGTTACCACAAACATCTGCATCACTCCAGCAGCTCTGGGTGTGCTGGGAGTCAGGAGGGCTCGGAGCTGTCCCCAGAGAGAAGGCAAGCAGACAAAGACTGAGATTTACAGATCCCTGAGACTCAGCTGGGCTTGCTGCACCATTCCCTCRCCAGGAGCTGACAGTCCAGGCTGTAGGTGCTCCAAACTGTTCTTAAAGGGAAGCTGTTTATTGTTCTCAAAGATGATTTAAACAAGGGAATATTTCTAAAGGAACAGGAATTGCAGTGTGCAGTGTTCTGCATTGCCACCCAGTCAGATTGAGAGAGACTCATCATTGAGGGAGGCAGAGCCAGGCTGGAGCAAGAACTTGGACTTCTTCTGTGAGCACACTGTTCTGGAGATTATTCTCAATTTAAATAATTACACATTATGGGAAAGTTGATTAAATTTTGAATCCAAAAGATTCATAAATCCCTTTGTGATGAATGGTGCTGCACATAGATGAGAACCCCTGTGATGCCTCAGAGCACCCTGGACAATGCCTTAGCCTGGAACACTGACTGGGGTTTGTGGCTTTTTGAACAAAAGGCACCAGAAAATGGTTCTGTCCCAGAAAATAAGTGTGCCCAGCAGGGGTGCTTCTAATAAAACTATCTAAATAAAAGCTCTTGTAGGGATACTGCCTGGAAGTATCCAGGGATACCATCCAGCTCCCACCTTCTTGAAGTTCAGGCTGTGTTAAAGGTCACTAGCTATTGCTGCTTTCTATATTCACAGTGGAAATGTGTCTGTTAAATTGTTCCCATCTACCCACTGGARAAGAAAACAAGATAATTTTGAAACAAAACTATGGGATTCTTGGTGGAGAAACTGGTATCTAGACTGATCTTCTATCCCCTTTCAAGTGCATGGGTAGACACGTGGAGAAAGAAACAACTTTGTAATAGAAAAGAAAATAATTTCTGTCCCTGCTGTCCTGATCACACATGACCACAAAGGTATTTTAATCCACATGCTTGCTAACAGCACGGGCTTTTACATTGTGSATGACCAAATTTGAAAAAAAAAAAAGAAAGAAAGGAACCCCTTCTTTAGTTTYCTCTCACCTGCCCTAATTATTCACTTTAACTCCATGCTGCAGATCAGGGTTTCCTTGTTAGGTGCTTAATGAGGCTGAGAGGACCCACATGGTGTGGCCAGTTAAGGATTTCTATCCAAATTACCTAAACATTCTTCTTCCCTACCTGAAGGCAGTCTTGCATTACAGGAGAATCAGAATGCCCTTCAGTATGAGGGCAATCTAAAGAGTTTGCATCAGGAGATTGGTAAACTCAGATTTGTAAATTGTATTCTCCAGCTCAGGGGGACTCAGAGCTGCTGGACACACTGCTCTTCACTTCTGGTGGGAATGGATGAACCTCTTCAGTTTCTGGTGCGTGAACAATCAGATTAAGAGACATTTAGTTTAAAAACAAGCTGAAGTTTTCTATTCTTTGCATTAGTAGACAAAGAGGTTTTTGTAAAGAAACTGACAGCATGAAAATAGCTCCTATTTTATAGGACACTGTAGAAACACAGGTGTGTGAGCTGCAGAAAAGTGAGGGCTGTTCTGAAAAAGGCTTGTTCATAGAAGAGATGGAGCACTGAAAGGAATAAAAGGGACAAAATGGTGCTCCAGGGTTCCCAGAGCACAATCAAAGCCATGCACAGCACGTGGGAATTGTGCTCTGTGCTGGACACTGCAGGGTGACCTCACAGGGAAAGGCTCAGGGAAATCCCACCCAGCAGGGGGGTYCCGGGGCTCTGGGCACAGCAAGGACCTGCTGCTCTGCAGAGGTGCTGTGGCTCCTGGAGGGGACCAGGAGCAACTCCCCAAGCAGGAATTCACTTCAGCCCAGCCATCTCAGGGGTCCCAGAGTCCTGAGATGCTGTGGGAGCCTTGAACCTCAGTGCCTAAAGCACGAACAGTGCAATGACAGCTCGCTGAGACTGCAGCAAAATCAGTCGAGAAAAGGCAGCTGCTTCCTCTTCAGAGCTCTTGTGCTTTAATGTCACCAGGGACTCCTTGTGGGTATTGTAACTGGGGAGTGAAACAGTAAAACAGCTGAGATGAGCCTCATTAATTATTAAAAAGTTGACAGTCAGTGTGATCTGCTGTGGAGAAGGTGTGAATTTAGGATGACCTGTTGCCTCAAAGCAATGTTTAAATCTGTGTTACCCCTGAGAAGTAACTCTTCACCTGCTCCTTCAAAATTATAAACCCAAGAACTTCACAGTACTTCCAAAATATAATTGTACTGGYAAAAGGCCCTGTTAGAATGGCAATGGGAAGTGGGTACTTTTTTGATTGTTTTAATTATTCGTTTTTTAARATCCACTGTCCTGAAGCTTGAGGAAAACCACAAGAATGGGAAAGGCTTCAAATCTCTGCATGTATCAAACAGTTCCTTCAACCCCTCATTCTTGACATGTGCATCACAAGATTCTTTTAAGGGGTCCCAGAGAGGGTGGGGGTGGTGCCTTTAAAGTGAGCTACAGAGATCTGGGTTCCTGCCCTGGGGAAGGGAGGGTCCTGCCTTCCACTGAAGCTGGAAAGGGAATGTGCTTTGGAGCCAGGTGTTTCTGGTTTGATGGCTTCTCTGGGTCAGTTTTTGGTTATTTGTGTATGGATTTGACTTCTGTTTSTTGAGGTTGTTGTGTTTTAAGCCTCTTTTAGCTGCTGAAGACGAAGGACAGACTGCAGTGCTTRGCCAAGGAAGGTATGAACTCTCTGCAACAACAAAATCCTGTTCGAACTCCTCCTGCTTCTGGATTGCTCCTGCATTGGTATTAACTGCAGAAATGTGCTAGAAATGTTCACAAAGGTGATCTCTGTGTTTTATGGGGCTACATCTACAGCTTTAGAATGTTCAGCCAGTGGATGCTGACCTGCTGCAATTTGTTCTGAACAGCACCTGGAGCAGGGACTTGCATGGTGATGTCCCTTGTGCTGACAGCATAAGAGACAAGAAATACCCTGCTGTTGGGATTATTACAATTATTGATGGATTCAAATGTACTGTGCCATTTGTAACACTATCCTGTTAAGTCCTTCTGGGAATGAGAYCACAGACTTTTCTAAATAGCAGCTCCTGCACCATTTCCTGAAACCCCAGATTTTCAGGCTGGGCCAAGGCAAGCAGGGCTGAGGAGACAAACAGGTGCTGGTTTCAACAATGTGAGCTAACATACCTGAGCCTTGAGAAGGTGTGGGCAGCCTTGGGGATTCAGGGAGGGCTGAGGGGGTTCAGAAAGGAAACTCACTGCTCCTGTGTCCCTTGGAGATAAACCCTGCCTGCAGAGAGGCTGGAGACAGCCAAACAAGGGCTGGGTTCATCCCCACGTTGCCCTTTATCAGTGTGTGATTACCCAAAAGCTCTGCAAAGAGAACCATGCACATGTCACCCCTAAAAAATCCATGACTGAGGAAAAAAAGGAATGAACAATGACTGATGCATTAATTTACATCTGTCAAGTTGATTACTGACTGAATTATGGTTCTATTTCCTCTGATTAATTCAGCACAAGATTCCTTTCTTTATTCTTTCCCTGCCCACAGAATGGGTACCCCTGATGTAGCACAGGTGAAGCACATAAAGCACATTGCAGGTTCCCTGGAATGCTTTTTGCAATATTATTCCTCTCTTCAAACAAGCCCTCCTCACCAGCAGCTCCTGAGCCATTGCAGGAGGAAGCAATACAGTGTCTGATCAAATTATCTGCTGCAKGAGCTGCTATCTGCTCATGTCTCAGTTCCTCCCAGAGATGAAATTACAAAGCAGCTGCCACTTCACTGAGGAAGGRTCCAAGGGAGCAGGATGTCCCCAGGATGAGCTGGGGCAATGCTGGTCCTGGGTCAGACAGTGTAGGTGCAGAATGATCATGGTATGAGACCATATTAATTACTCATCCATGCATGCATCTGTAAGTTAGGAACATGTCTTTAATCATTACTTGCCATCTTATTCAATTAGATTTGAGTTATACTTTTTTGTTATGGTTGCCTTTTTTCAGTGAAGTTTTAATCTTCCTTGAAATTTTGGAAAGTTGTTTTTGTTTTTAGTAGTAGTAGCATTTTTTCCCTAAACTTTAAAAGCAACTTTAAACAGAGAAATCTAATTTTAAGGTTTTATTTACTCTACAAACACTSTCCTTTGGGTTCTGACTCAAGATAATTCAATATGAGCAGATCAAACCCATCTCTGTCTCCTAAAAATGTGTATAGATCTATACTATCACAAATAGTTGCTGTGCTATGATCCCAAGTCAAGATTAAGACAAAATCAGTTTGCCTAATGTCAGCATTATTTTGCCTTTAATGAAGAGCTCTTCTAATTCTTGTTGGCAATTTCTACTGATAAAATTAAGGGTTTTTTTTTCCACAGTGACTTAGCAGAATGCAGCAGGATTTTCAAGTTTCCATAATGTGACTTCAAGGCTTGTTTTATTTCCATTTGTTGGATGCCAGTCTGCTGTGGGTCAGGGAGGGGCTGCTGGACCAGGACAAAACATCCTGGAGGGGTGTGCTGGGAGCAGAGGTGTCCCCACAGAGTTCGGGGCTGCAGGTGCCCCTTTCCTGAGGAACATGGAGCAGAGCACTGGGGTTCCCTGTACAACCAGTCGTGTGGCTTTTGCTGGGTCCCAGCAGGAAAATCCRTGGGCCTATTTTGTGTCAGCCCCTGTGCAACAGCTCCCCACACAGCAGGAGGAGGTGGCCCTTGCTGGACTGCACTAGAGGAATTTATCACCTGCAGAGCCAACAGAGCTTCTTCTGTCCCAGCAGAACAGAGGATGTGCCAGGAACTTGGCATCCAGTGCTCTCTGCCTTTTCAGAAGGAAGGGATGGTATCAGTGCCCAGGARCAGCCAGCACCAGCCCACAGGGGATGCACAAGGATGCTTAGCTCCTGAGACAAGCTCATGCTTGTTGCTCAAGCACCAAACAATAACCTAAATGTGCAGGATTTTAGCACATGGAGACTTCTTTTGGCTTGTTCACTCCTGAAGTCCCATGCTGGCCTCTGTTAGGATGCAGCGTGGTGGGGACAGCTGCTGTGCAGGTGCTGGCAGGGCTGCAGGGACAGCGGGACACTGGTGGCACCATGAACCACATCCCCACGTGTGTGAGTGGGGCTCTGACTGGAGGCATTTCTGAGGGGTTCTCCTTTTGGCTGGTGACTTAACTCTGCCCTTCCCTGCATTSCCTTGTGATTTCACTTAAACCCCAATGGCCTTTCTGTGGCGCATGATCTCTGTCACGCTCTGTGTTCAGTCACATCCTATTTCTGCACATTTTTCCTGCACTTGCTGTGACCTGTGAAGAGGGATGAATTCCCAGCACACTGTTTCCTTAAGCTGAGCAATTATTTTGAATGAATATTTCATGGGTTCTGTGAAGATACAAAGTGGAAATAGAGAGACTTGCTATGGAAACAGGTTTTTTTTTAAATTTTTCTTTTTTGAAGCTTTCATCTCTTCTGCAGTGGGGATTACTGTGCTATTTATTCTTTATGGTGAAAATATGACAGTTATGTCTGTTAGWTTTTTCATATTTTTCTTTATATTACTTAAAAAGTGAGAAATGTAAATGACATTCCTGTACTATCTTTGGGTATTTTGTTTTTATTCTGATGATGTCTCCTTTCTCCAGGCAACAAAAATTAAGATGTTGCATTATGCCCATCTCATTCATGCACTTTTTCCATGTTTCACAGAGCATTTCCAGAATAGAGGCTCTGTAGAACTTTGCAAAGCCCTGCTGCCTTCTCTTTCCAGTGTGATATTTACAGCAAGAAAACTTTTAAAGCCCAACAGAAGCTTGTGGATTGACCTCTCTGTATTTTATCAAAGCGAATCTGTCTTTTATTTTCATTGTCTGATCTCTGTGTCTCTGCACCGGTTATTCACTTCTGCCTGTTTCTGCTGTGCTATATAAAATACTCCCAGTACTGAGAATCAGGAATCATTGAGCAAAGCATGTGTGCAAAAGAGGCACCCGAGAAGCTCAGGGATCCTCGTGGTATTAAACAAGTTAAGAAACAAGAAGGAGAAATGCATCTGTGCACTGCTGACACTGAGCCAGCAGTTTCAGTCTGAGAGGAAGAGAGAGAACAGTGATATTTGTAATCCAGTGCTAAATGCAAATAAGTTCTGTGTCTCTTTCTTCGGGAGATCGCTTCCCTGAGTCACCGGGGTTCATTTACATTCGGGTGACATCTACAAGAATTTTGCCAACACAGCTTATTACTGCAAACATTGTGTCAGTTCTGACATTTCTCTTCGCTGGAGAATCCCCAGAATGGCTCTGTTTGTTGCTGGTGGCAGACTCGGAGTCGCACGGGGAGCGGTGCCAGCCTCAGCCGCGCCTGCATCCGCCGAGCTCCTTCCCTGAGCGCTGCCTGCACAGCCCGGCATGG
>JACDOX010000421.1:223261-246076 GCA_014549065.1 Cardinalis cardinalis | reverse complement strand
CTGGGAGCAGAGGCCTTTCCCAAAGCCTGGGGCAGCACCTGGATCTGGCTCCTGGAGCACCACGGGCAGGTCCCAGGCCTCCTTCTGGAGCAGAGGCAGGACCATGCCACCACCATGGGGGGCAGAGCTCCCTACGGGCACCCAGCAGCTCCAGGCCCAAGCAGGAATTCAGATTTATCCAGCACTCCCAGGGCCAGACAGCTGAACCCAGGCATGAACAGAAAGGTTTCCATGCCTCTAGCTGCACTGAAAGGTGCTGAATTCCCAGACCCTTTTCCAGTCTAACTCCCAAGTGTGTGTCACAAAGGAGTCAGCACCAGGAGCGTTCTCTGAGTTAGATCCTCAACTCCTTGGTCTCCCTTCCTAGACCSTGCTTTGTGCATTTCCCTGGCTATCCCACACAGAGGGATTGAAGCAGGCCCTTCCACTTTCCTCCCAGACAGGGTGTCCTCAGGCTTCCTTTCATTTATAAACATCATTTACAGGTTCTGGGAATGGCTCTTGTTAATGGGAGTCACCAGTGATGCTTAGCAAGAGACATCAGAATATTTTCTTGTCTACCACTTTATACACTTTTCTCTTGCCCTATTTATGTATTTATATGTAAAATGCATTTATTTGTCACTCCCCTCTGGGGAACAAAGTCTGGCAACTACAAACACTTCTCTTGCAATGCAATGATAGGAACAAGCCTCTTCTGGAAGCCACCCAGATGAAACCAGCCACATTATTTCAGTTATGACTCAAGGCAGATTTGAATTTAGGATTTCAAGGAGGTGTTAYGTCCTCTGGCCCTGCTGGCTGTTTTCTATTCACTCTGTTCATTCTGTGTTTTTCATCTTATTCTCAGTTCCACAGCATATAGTGTTTTCCACTAACTCCTATTTCATAATGTACCAAAACCAGGAGCCTGCTATTTTTTATAAAGGTACTGAAGCTTATGTGCATAGGTGCATATGTGCATAATTTGTGCTCTGTAAATGCATCCTTGATTTTATTTCTACAATATTTTCTAATTCAGGAGGCACTGAGATTCATGTTCTAAAACTGTCACTGTTCCACTACTTTAGATTGTGGGAGAGGGTTTTGCCTTGCTGATGGGCTTGTCTTGTTTTCGAAGTTTGTATTATAGAAGTGTTAAAATCAAAATTACCAGAAAGTTGGAAAGTTCTTTTGCTGAAATTCATAGATTCATATAACAGATGAAGGAGGAGGCATAGCAAGGTAACTCCTTTAACAAGAACAGTTTCTTGGCTGTGTTTGTGGTTTTTTGGAGCAGCCTTCACAGGCTGCTTTCATAGAAACTTTTAAACCTTGGCTTCTCCCCCAAAAAAGGGCAGCCATTCAGAGAACTATGCTAATATTTATTTCAGAATGTAACAATACTACTGATCATACCACGAAACAGAACTGGTAATTCTTTATATCCTGTCAGATAATGTACTGTGGTTAAATCTATCTAGAAAATGGCTGTATTTAGCAGAACTGAGCATTTTCTAAATTCATGGGACAAGGGGAGTCATCATCACAATGCCTGTCCCGTGTCAGGAGGAGCTGGCACTGCAATCTTTGCTTGTCCCTGCTCCTCCTGCTGTGTTCAGGCTCCTGGCTTCCCTCAGCCATTGTCAGTGCTCCCAGGGGGAGGCAAAGGGGCCACAGCCCTGCAGGTTTGACTCTCTTGTTTCCTGTGGACCAGAACTCTGTGCTCAGTAGTTTCTCCTAAGCCCTCTGCTCCTTTTAGCCTCTGAAAAGATAAGTGGTTAAATCAGAGATGCAAAACCAGATAAAAGTTCTGCTCTTATTAACAGTTACTCCTGGGCTATTGCAATTGTGTCCTTTGTTCATTTCTGCTTACAGAAGCTGATAGTGTGTCAGTGGGATTTTCTGTATCAGGCAAGATCAACAAATACTGACCCTCAGCAGGCAGTAAAATATTCATTAAATAAAACCCAGTGCCAGCAAATAAAAGAGGAAGAATAGGCTGAATAAACATAGCTACTGGAGGAAGCAGTCTTCCAAATGAGTCCTTAGAAAGGATAAATAAAAGTTATAAAAGAAGAGGATATTGTTGTCATTATTGTTGATAATCCAGACTAAGGTAATCTATGAAATTCATAACCAGCCCAGCAGCAGGATTTTTATAGGCAAAGGAATTTTGTTGTGGCAGGGAAATGGTGATTTCCACAGCAATCTAAACTCTCCTACTAAGCACTGATACATGTTGTGAATGCTCCAAAGAACTGAAACCTGTCTGGAGGTCACAGCCTGGGACTATGCAAGTGAAGGAGTAAGAGTTACAAGCAGCAGTGAATTCAGAACTTAACTGCCTGACAAAGACTGCTTAAACTATCAGTACAACAAACAGTCTGATACCTTAAGGAGCCTCAATTAGTCAGAGTGTTTACAAGAACCGATTTATTAAGTTGCCCCCAAACTGGATACTGATTGGGTTGGTTTTTATTTTCCTCCATCCCTTTATACTTTTCTTTGGGATGTTTAAGTATTTTCCTAATAAAGAAGATTGTATAATAAAGGTATTCCTGAATATAAGGAATATAATTTTGTTGCTTCATAAAAGTGCAAGGCTACTATGATACAGCAATTTGCCAAGCTGACAAGTACAGTTACATTCATTTGCTGAGTGAAAAAGTGATGTTATTTAAAGGCAGCTGAAATGACTTCTCAGCAAGAAACTGGCAGGCATAGGGCAGTCTGGGCCTCTTGAGTTGGGATTGTTTCCTGTCAGAGCCTCTGATAAGCCTTCCATTTGTGTTCCTTCAGTGGTTCCTTAAAGCTGGGTGTTCCCATCTCTTTCAGTGGTGTGKGACAGTATCCCACAGATTGAGCAAATATTCCCCACTTCTGGAACTTCCCTTTGGAGCTGGTTTCAGGAATTCCTTGCTCTCCCATTTGGACAGTAAGAAGAGCCTGGATGTACCTGCAGGGAGGTTGAACCTCTCTGAAATGCCCCTCCTGAGTACCTGCCTGTCTCTGACAATCTGGAGAAGGTCTTTGTGCCTTCCCTGGAGCTCCTGGCAAGGACTGGGAGAAACCTGGCTACAAATTTGCAAGAGAACTGTGAAATTGCAAATTCCTTTTCTTCAGCTGGACCAGCTCTAGAAGGGCATGCAATGAAATGAATGGAAACAAAGAATGCAGTCATTAGGTTAACATTGAATGTTTTCAATATTTAGTATTTAAAATTCTGCTGTGTTTATGCAATTGATGTTTAAATAACAGTACCGTGCCTCTCTTGAAATCAGCTTTTTGGACAAGACCTGTCCAAAACCCAAGTGTGGACAGCGTTCAAACATATCTGCCTCAAAGTCTCCTGTTTTGCTTCTTGATTCTGTTCACCATCCTCATGGACTCCAGGCAGGATTACCTAGAGAGGATTTTCCATGGGCAGTATTATATACATGACTTTCTATAAAGCTGCTGGAGAGGGATGGAGGTTATGAACCCCCAAGGCCTGAGATGCTGCCCAGAGAGGCAATCCTGGAGCTTGGCTGTGGAGATGCTGCTCTTGGAACAAACAGAAACCTCCTGTTAATGTGAGCTTTAAGTAAAATAAAATCTTCATAACAGAATCATTTTAAGCTCTTGTGCAGTGTTTAATTATCTACTTATAAAATGAGAAGTGTCAAGTTATGTAAACCAGATTTTTTTTTCGAGATGAAAGCCTCCACTCATATAACCCTTGCGACTGGGAGCAATGATTACACAGGTTGTGATTCTCTTTGGCTTCAGTGGGGTGAATTCTTTGGTACCAATGAAAATGTATGTTTAAACTTGAAGCAGAATTTTACCCTTTACATCTACTTTCTCATGGTTTCAGGAAAGTCTCTAGATAGAAAATACAGCCTATAAAAAGGGAGATAGGTAAACTGAGACACTAAAAGCTCAACTCTTTTGTGCTTTAGCTTCATGCTAAATGAGTGGTGGGGAAGGAAACAAAGGGGAGATGAAGGCAAGAATATCCTAAGTGCTACAGGTCAGCACCACTTTTCCAAGAGTAATTTCTGAGAAATATGTGGCTAACTCTTGAGCAAAGGTCATACATTTGATTTCCTCTTCCAGCCCGGGAAATTTTAGCTTGTTTTCTCAACTGGAACAAATCCATGCATTGCTTCTGAGGGCAGCTTCCCCTGAATGCACWCAGGACAATGCTTTTGTTAAGTCCTAGAAGTGGTTCTACTTCCCATCCAAGAGGATTTAACAGCAAAAACCACCCTCAATCAGAAAAGAGAGCACAGGAAAGAGAAAGGAGGAAAAATAAGGAATGTGGTTTTTTGTCTGGGGATTCTGGTTGACTGAGCCAGAAAGGAATAGGCAAATACATTMATACTTGCAATACACTTGAAACAGTTCATGTTCTTTCCCATTAGGCTGAATTTCATGGTAGGTGCACATTAAATGCAATACTTTTATGCAAGGGCTTTGCTTCCTAAATGCTAAAATTAAGCTTACAGTAAGCTAGGAAGTAACAATTCTGTTTCTGAAAGCCAGGACAGCTATGGAGGGTAAAAATTAACTGAATTCTGGGGACCTATCCTGCAATATGAACTTTTTATTTTGACATTATTTTTTCTTTCCAAATTAGTCAGCATGATTATAAGAATTTATTTCCTAAGCTGCCCCTGAATTGCATGCTGATTTTTTCTGGTTTTTTTGCTTTCCTCCCTCCTTTATCTTTTTTACCTAGAGAGGACTTTCCATGGGCAGGATTATATATGTGACTTTCTATAAAGCTGCTGGAGAGGGATGGAGGTTATGAAYCCCCAAGGCCTGAGGTGCTGCCCAGAGAGGCAATCTTGGAGCTTGGCTGTTGAGATAGAGCTCTTAGAACAAACAGAAACCTCCTGTTAATGTGAGCTTTGAGTAAAATCTTCAGAACAGAATCATTTTAAGTTTTTCTAGGCAGTAATTAATTACTAATAAAATGGGAAGTATCAAGTTATATTTGATTTTTTTTTCTTAATGAAGCCCCTCCTGTGCAAAGCTCTGTATGTTTGTGTGTGCACATTCAGCTGTGGGAAGCACACTCTGAGGGCTGCACTGGAATCCTCTCTGTAAATCACACATGTGGCTTCTCAGGCTCTTGTTGGTTATTGTGATGCCCTAAGCAGCYGTTCAGGAATTTTGGAGCCTGGCTCAGCACACCAGGACTGATATTCTTGCATAGCTGCAATGCCCAGGAGCCATAGCTGGGAAACTGCATGTGTGAGGTGCTACAAAAAGAACAAAGATTCTCTCCTCCCACATTCTTCTTGTTTGCTCCAGCACTTGTTCAGGCTCTTCCTGCCAGCCTGGTTTGTGGCAATAGCACAGATGTTTTGCACCTTGCAGCAATATGCTGAACATATGATGGAAATCCATCCTGGAACCCAGCCTCCCTGGGAAGTCCACTCTTASTCTCAGTAGATACTGTGGATTTTGATTTTGAGTACCCGAGTTTTTCCTCTGTTCTTTCCCTGAAAATTCACTTCACTGTGGCTACAAAGCTTTTTCTGCACATGCCTAGGTCTGAAAGGATGTGTAAAACACTGTGGATCCTCTGTTTTCCAAGCACCATTCTCAGTGTAAGCCCTGGGGAATCTCTCTCCCTGTCTCAAACAGAACACATGGGCTGTCTCTGCCGTTTGCTCATGATTGTTCAAACAGCACAAGAGCCTCAGTGTAACCAGACTGCCCCCAGCAGTGGTGGATCTCCTCAGAACCCCACGGCTTCATTCTCACAGCTGTRGCCTGAGATTTCCATGAGTTTTGTGACAGTAAAATTGGTGTGATRTGGCTGAGAAAGAGCTGCCAGGTTTGGGTTTCCCCTTTCCTCAGGATTTATTTCTGAAYTCCTTCCTCAGCATCTCTTTTTGCTTTGCTCTTCTCATTTCTGAGATCCTGCGTGGCTGATACAAAGCAGTCTGTTATCTAATGAGTGCTGAGGCCTCCTGGTCACTGCTGTAGACACCACTGAATCTGATTTTATCATTGCCAGAACAAAGGGTTTGATTCCCTCTGAGGGCCAAGAGCAGGATATTGGATTAGGCACTAATGGCAGAGTGGGCTGGAGGTTTTTGAAAGTAATTTCCCTTTCCCTCTGCCATTAATCTGCTTCTGTGGCTGGTGAACTGCCAGTGTTTTAAGAAGCAGATCTCATGAATATTCTTTAGTGACAGGCCAATCCAGAAGCCCTACAGTGAATGCACTGTGGGCACATGTAACAGACTGAGGAACTTGGCCATTTACATCTGTTTAAAGAAAAGAACTTTCTCAGACCAAAACCAGAACTGGACTATTTGGGTATACAGTGGGAAAGCTTTTTGTTTTCAAACCTGCACAAAGCACAACCTTCCATGCTTTGAGATTCTAGAATCTGAATTTAGGGTTTTGTTTAAGGGCCTGAATAGTCACATCACAGCTCTAGTTTGAACCTAAGTACCATCAGAGAGGATCTAGCAATCTAAAGCAAAACCCCACAATGCTTCTGTGATTCATTTTTAAGAACCCCAGCACTGACAGGAATAATTGACCAGTTTTCAGACTGATGGGGGAGTTTTCTTGGGGCAGTAGGAAATACATCCCAATATTTTATCCCAGTTCTCTGGGTGACTGGTCTGTTCTGTTAGTTGATACCTGAGACTGAACTGCTGGTTTTTTTCCAAATAAAGTTGCACATGGTGAGCTTCCCTGGGAATCCCTGTGCAGCTATAGTCCACCAAAAATTCCATTATCTCAAAAGCTAATGATAGATTTGCTTGTGACTAGAAACCAAAAGTACTTAAGTCCTGCTTGTAGGCATTTACTGGGGGGATAACCTGTTTTTCAGAAGCACCTGAAATGGTTCTCATTTTCMAGTTTCATGTATGTTTGAAAGTCAAATTATTGCACAGAGTTTTCAACAGGGTCCCAAAAGATAAAGGAGTTCTTTAAGGTGCTGCATAACCAYCAGTTGTCATTACTGTTCATAACACAAACTGTTTTATAAGGCTGTTTCAGCCTTACTGAAAGATAGTTGGGTTTCTGGAAAGCCAGAGGTGGGGGAAATAATTGGAACAAAATTGAAATAGAGCAGACAAAAATAACACAGTAAAGCATGTTATCAGCATTGAAAGGCCTTGTGACTTTGATAAATATTCCAGATAGTGAATTTAAGAGACAGAGTTCTGCACACCGTGTGGCTCTATCACCATCTGCCTGGCACTGTAATTAATTGATTCTATCACAAAATTGCTTTGCTAATTAGATGGAACACAGTCTGGCAGTAGTGCTTGGAGAGCTCATCCGCTGGCCTGTTGAGTGCTGTGCAATATTGGTGTGTCCAATCCTTCCATGAGAAGCAGGGACTGTGATCCCAGTGGCGCTTAGGGACACATCCCTCTCTGCAGAGGACAAGGTGGGGGCCTCCTGTGCTCACACATTTTTAGGCTGAGAAAGTAATCTCAAGCCTACTTAGTCTGGGTCAAGCTGTCAGCAAGAACAGATGCTGGTGAAGATCTACCTGGTAGYTCTTCCCCTTTTGCTGTGGGTTACACTCCCTGGAACTCTTGAGGTTCACAGAAAAATTCCTGATAAGCTGCAGGAAGGATCTGAGGAGCTGATTCAGCCTCCTGTAGAAATATAAAGCTGTCCTTCCTGGCTGGTAATGAAGAACTTTGACAAGGACTGTTTTCACAGACAGCTCCAAAGGTGGAATATGGCTTTATTCTCCTAGATTTTTACAGTGTAGAAATTATTTATTTGTAACACATTGAAAATGGAAATGTTAACCTATCTATGCACTAGTTTTACATTATGATTTATGATGAGAATTACAAACTTCCAGCCCAGTGGAAATTAATTTCAAAACATCTGCTCAGCATCCATTGAGGCACTTGCAGTCAAGGAACACTATATTGCATGGCAGAGATCTGGAGTACAGGTTTTGTTTGGGTTTAAAAAAAGCCTAAACAACAGCTGTCTTCTTCCTCCTCCTTTGCAGTTAATTCATCATAACTGCAGTGAGTAAGAGGTCCTGCTGCACCCTGCTAACGTGAGTCAGAAACACACAGAGCAGTGGGAGCACTGCTGGCAATCAGCACTGGGGATCAGAAAATATTGTGTCACTTCTTGTCCTTGAAGAAACAGCCATTTAGCAGAAGGTTCCAATTTCCACTGGGAATTTGTGTGTGTGAGTGTGGGGGATGCAGATGTGACCTCTAAACAAATGCAGGGAGATGATGGCTGTAGGGTTTTAGTACTGTCAGTCTGATGGCTGTAAGTATAGAGTGCTGCACTTGCCTGTTATTAAAAACCAAATTTAAAGTCACTTAAAGCCATTTATCAAAAGATTTTTAGGTTGTTGAAGTAATAATATGAAAGTAAATTTCATCTATCTATCTATCTATCTATCTATCTATCTATCTATCTATCTATCTATCTATCTATCTATTCCTGCTTTTATCTATATAAAATCTTTTTCAATTCAAAAAAGGTGACAATCCCCATGTCTCTGAAAACCTCTAAATAAATAAACAACAATCTTAGGTGATAGATCTATTTGTATGCCTAATCAATGCCCTTAAGCAGCATGAGAAATTGTCCAAGGACACACAAATAATGGATAAGTGATATGACTGACACAAGCTCTAAAGGTATCTATTAATAATGCTTTAACAAAAAAACATGCTATAAAGGAACTATACTCCCTTCTTGGTTCCTGGTTTTTATTATTTATGGGTTTCATATGAAGTAGATGAAGTTTTTGTTGGCCAAAACAAAAAGAAAATTAAATTTCTGAATTGAGATACCATTAACTGTAAAGTAAATGTAAGGAATCTAAGATGAGAAATAATGATAACTAACATGTAAAAGTCAGGTATTTTCATTCATGCTTTATGGCTCAAGGATGTAGTTCTTTAAAATGACTGTTGCTTTCAGAGGACAACACAAGGTGCTTGGATCCTGCCAGGAAATCCTAAATGTCCTAAAATATATTAGGATGAAACAGGTATATCAAATCTATTCTGAAGGAACCAAGATGTTTTCTACCCTATGGGCTAAATGTTTAGATGTCAGTATTACAAAACCAGAAAGTCAGAAATTAGAACAGTGAATGATTCAAGTGGAGTGCCTCTGTCCTGCACACAGATAGGAAGAAAAGTAGTAAATATGATACATATATGTTATATATATTTAGATATATACTAATCCCCAAGATATTAGTTAATAAGTATGGTATATAATTATATACCATATATTACATATAAAATATATAATAGATATTTATTATATATATACTATATATAGAAAAAATAAAATATGTAAGGTATATAATTATATACCTTACCTAATGTTACCTATGCATTAGTCACAAAGGTGGGGGTTTTATACACAAGCAGTTTTTCACGTGCTGATTTAGCCACACGTTCACGGATTATTTCCTGATGTGGACAGTGCTGCTRTGGAGATGTGCCTGGCAGCCCTTGGAGCCTGTCTGTCTGTCCTGCATTCCTGGGCAGCAGCAGTGCAGCGCTGGCAGGCTGGCTGGGAGGGAATGCTGCACCAGGGGAACTCTGGCAGCTTTGCTGTGCCTGCTGCTCTGCGGCAGGGCCTGCACAGGGCTCTGGCAGCCGCCTTGTCCGGAGTGCTCCTGTGGGGCGGCAGCTGCTGCCGCCTCAGGGGCGACTCTGCTCCCAGGGTCACTCTTGGACAGGCAGTGTGTGAAGGCTGGAGATCATCAGTCCTTGCACTGACAAGGAATGAATTTTCCCCCAGGCAGTTTCTGAGTTCTGTGCACTCCTGTAACTATTGCAAATGCTCTGTTGGTTTGGAGCTCTTAATGGCTGTTATGTGTTCAGAGCAAACCTGTGAGTACTTGACTCTTATTTTGTCAGCTGTCATTCCTGTAGCTTTTTACTAGCACTGAAGTGACAGCTTTGCATTTAGAAAAATATATATTTACATATATTAAGAAGATTGTTGCCAGTCACTACTTTATGCACACCTTTATAGAAGGGCAGAAAAGAACACATCTCATGTGCAATGAATTGATTCAAGGGTATCATGGGATTCTGGCAAAATGCAAGATCATCCAAACTGGTGTGTTCCCATTAAGACTTTCACAGCCACACCCAATATGTTTTCTCAGGAAAAACCACAACCCCATGTCTAGCTGTAATCTCTGCTGATCAGGTTACAAATTCAGAGTGTAAGAACATGAGATCTTGCCTAAAGTCAGGTCTGATGTTCCTCCCATGCACATTAACAGCAAACTTTAGGAATTCTCAGTGTAAAATCATAATCTTTTGTGCTTCTTGGATCTAACCTGGACGCTGCTCTATTGTCAGAGTGCTGTGTGGGGCTGGAATTGCTCTGGGCAGCCTGGGAGTGGGTGGTGCTGAGCAGGGAAGGTGGTGAGGACCTGCTCTTCACACTGTATGTCCAGAGTGTGACATTTTACTTTGCATTTTTCCTCCATGTATCTCATGCCTATTGGAGGATGGGGTGTATTATTCACTCCTGAATCTCATTTTTTGGGTTACTTGCACCTCAAGTGTCTTTACAGTCCACTCTGCCATTTTAACATCTGGTCCTTCTGCACAAYTGAGGCCACGCTTTTCTGTGTAAAATGTCATGGTAACTGAAATCCACAAGTGATTAGTGACAGCATGTGATCAATGCTATTTGTAGAGTGTAGAATAGAAGTCTAAAAGCAGTTTGTCTCTTAGATATTGTTAGTCACAAAGTGGGTATGCTAAAAAGAAGGGTTCAGCGTTAAAGCTGTAGCTTGACATTAACGTGTAAACATAACAAGGCAGGAACTGAAGAAGCTGAGGTGGTTACATCTCCAAGTTTGCTTGTAAACAGCAGCTGCTGAGCCTGCAGCACTCTTGTGTTCATCAGAGATCTTTCAACACCTCCTTCAACTCCTTTGCAACAAATCTGGTTTTAAAACAAATGGCTGAAACTGTCTGCACTCTGTATCAAAAGTACCCCATGACTCCTTTAAATACACTGGATATCTCTCACAGTAATTTTGCCCTCTCCCCTGGCCAAACATCACTTGCATCAGCTGTGAGGTGGTTTGGTTATCCACACTCCACTTCCAAATGCAGAGGCCGAGCCAGCAGCCACTGCTCKGCAGAGCTGCCAGTGCCTAATTGTTTCTGGCAATGGCAGCTCCCTTTCTTAGGCTTTTTTTCTTCCTTCTCCCTCCTCAACTGGCATTTCAGGGCAGTAGCTTTCATAATACATTAGCTTAATTCACTCTGAGCTTGACCACAGCTTCCATTCCCACTGCTGCCTGAACCACACATGGTCCTTGAACTCAGCATCCAGTATGAATGATTTAGACAGATGAATAAATAAGCCTCTAAACATCCATGTCCTTGCAACAGCAAAACCAGATGAAATCTATTGTTCAGAGCAGMCTGTTGCTGCACACACTGAGCTGGTAAGCAGATGGATTCACATTCCCAGAATGTGGGGGCATGATTCAGGAAAGTGAAGGGTAAGTCACCCGAGCAGAGTTTCAAGGACATGTGGACTCTGCCACAGTCCCCTTCTAGTGACAGCACAGCCAGTGTAAGAGGCAGAGTCTGTCACCACAGTGYGGCTCATTTTTACTCAGCAGAAGGCTCACTTCATCTGAAAGGAGGAGAAACAATAGATGATTGTGTAACAAGCAATTCCTTCTGAAAGTCAATCTTGCTGCTTTTGAAAGGCTTGGCTGGATGACAGCTCTCTCTGCTTTGTCAGACCTGAAAAGGGTCTCWGACTGAAACAAACCCTTCCTGTCCTGCTGTTCTGGGCATTTTCCATGGATTTGAGCCAGAGGAGGTCCAGGTGCAGCACACCAGGGAAATCACAAGGCTGAGGTGCCTCTGAGCCTTCTGGCTGCCTGATGTGCTTGAACACCCAAACCAAAACAATGCATCYTCACCCCAGCTGAACACTCAAAATGGTTAAATGGGGAAAAAAAGAGATCTGTTACCTTCCATAACCTGAAGGACTGGATTAAGAACTCCTTAGCTGTAAGTATAACTCTGTCACGGTCCCTTTCCAATTTGAYAATTAAGGGTAGGAACTGAGTCTGATAGAGTGGGGAAGGATTTTTTCAGTACTCTTAATAAAGCCTTGGGTGAATTTATGGAGACATAAACTCAGGCTTGGTTTGCAGAGACATGAAGTCCTATCCAGTTGGGTCAGCAGCTCTGCCTGAAGCCAAATGTTTTACTGGCCCCTCAGTTAAATGAYTGAAGACGTGTCCCAGGGCTACTGTTGATTTTGGGGGGAGCTGAGTAGAAAAATGAACCACTCCTCTCTGCCTAGAGAAGGGAAAAAAAATAATTTTCTCTTGTCCTTTGATAGTGCACTGGGGTTCCTTTGCACACAGATATCAATGAACAGACATTTCCTCCTCTCAAAGCAGAGATGGTAACAGCCAGAAAAGCAGTTTCAGGTCATGCATTCACTTGTACAAAACATATTTGCATGAGAAATGGGAGTGTGGGTGGAAATGGTGTCACTTGTCACATCTGAGCAGGGCCACCCCTTCCCATGCCAAAAGCTCTGAGGATTTGCCTGCAGCAGCAGCAGTTTGGCTTTTCACACCCATCAACGTTCAAACAGCAGCTGCATGRCACAAAGTTTAATGGGAACTGGGGCATCTCTGTACAAGGAAGTATAAGGGGTTTTCTTGTGTGTTTTACACTTCACAATACAAAATATCCCATGGAATTTCAGTGTCCCACGGAAGCATCTAAACCACTGAGCAAATAATTGAAAAAAGAACTTATCATGTAAATATATTCCAGTTTCTTAGGTTAGAAAGCTATTAATATACTATATGGAACAAACAAAWTTATGGAGATCAGGAGGTCAGAAAATTCTTCAGGAAAAGAGAGGTAAAAACTTCCTACATTATTCAAAGAATATATTCTTTTATAATTTTTTCTCATTTCACTAGAAGAGCTATTGAAGGTGATCTTGTTTGGATGGTACAAAAATACAAATAATTGACAAGTGCATCTGAGTGTGCACTGACACATGTAGAGTCTTCCAATAAAGAAAAAGAGAAGTAGACCAGACAGAAAATAATTAATTAATGACTAAATTAAATATTTTTAAGTTTGGTAAGGCAGAACTTTGTGCAGAAAGATTCTTTGGAAATCAGCTTTCATTTTCAGCAGGGTATTATGAATTCAGGTTGTATCCAGGCCACTTTATGTGAACAATCTAAAACATTCCAGAGGTAAGCAAAGGTTCAGGCCCAGCTTGAAGAGCACACAGGCTCAGAGGTGCAGGCTGGCACCCAGCACAGGCACTGCTGCTCCATGAGCTTTGTYGGCTCTCCAGGATTTTTAATTTGGAACCTTTTGTCATCCTTTACAGCTGCAAATCTTGCACTTTGGGTAATTGCTCCTGGTTTTCTCTCCTGCACAGCTGCTCCAGGGGAAGATGGCAGTGTCCCMAATTCACAAACATCACCAGCACTGCCACACTGCCACAGCAAATCTCAGCCTGGGCCCTTGCACCTGGCAGCTCTGCCACCCCCCAGGATCACTGTGTGCCTTCAGAACATGTGCTGCACCTCCCAAACAGCCTCTGCATTTCTGGCRGGCATCTCAGACAATTCCAGGTAAAATGGCATGGAATTCCCAGCAATTAACCTTGTGGGAGTTCTTGCCTGGGCATGGGCTCTTTTGCTTGTTTGTTTGTGGGGTTTTTAAGGGTGTTGTTTGTTTGTTGCTTTGTTGGTTTTGGAGTTTTTCTTAGAGTTAATAAAATGATAGAAGCAGCGGCTAAGCAATAATACTTTGTGGTGCCAAGGGTAGTCCTTGTCTAAATGGAAACATCTTTTATTGGTGTTGGACTGGTTACACATTGCAAATGTCAAACAGAAAAATGATGCAAAAGGAAAAAAAAATAATTGTCATATTGTCATTTGTAAGTAACTGTCATATGTAAGTAATTGGTGATATCATCCATAAATCTGTTTAATTCCTAATCTATTTCAAAGTTGCCCCAATGATTTTAAACCTCTTTTGCTCCAGTTTACACTCTTTTGTATCTTCATCACTGCCCCTGTTTTTATCAGTTCAGAACAACTCTCCTCTACCACTGCCTGTGATGTCGCCACTTTTTGGACAGATGAAAATTCTCTACAGTTCCTGCAACATAAAATTCCTGTTTTACCTTTCACCATTTCACTGGCTCCACTTTGAAGGTCACTCTAACCCAAACACCTCATGTCCCATGAGGTAATGCTGTGCTTTGTGTGCTGCCAGCTGTTGTGGAACTGGGGAAGTCACTTTGGGATCTGGCCTTTTTGAGAACACCAGAAACCTACAGTGATGTTCTGTTAGCCTCAGGGATTCAGACTGTAAACTGTAAAACATTATATGGGCAGGTCCAATTTCCTTTGGACTGAGGAGCAGTGGGTACAATGATGGTTAAAAAATGGGTGTGCAAACCTATCCCAGCTGTAGCAAGTGCAAATTATGTRTTTGTGAATCCAGATGATACAAATGTCCCATCTGTTCTCAAAGGGAGCTGTGAAATAATCCCCAAAATGATGAAGACTAAAACATGTCAGTGTTCTTTTGAGGAAGAGAGTGAGGCGCAGCCAGCAGGTAGGGACAGAGGCATCACAAACTGACTGAGCAAATAATGAGCTTTCAGTTCTTTGCAATGAAAATTCTTTTGAGAGTGATTGTTTCACTGGTGGAAAAATGCATTACTTCCCAAGGTGATCCTTCTGTCCCAGTACATGCTGCCAAAAGGTATTTTGTCTTCAAAGCATGTTGTGAAACTAAAATTGATTTGAAACCCGTTTTTCCTATGGATGACAGGGAGCTAAGAAGCGTTTCTCAGAGGAGCCCTTTCTGGTTCTTCACCTGCTCCCATCGGAGAGGGCCATGCAATGGGGTGCCGGGTGTGGATTCTAAATCAGCCCATGTTTGATGGATTTAGCCAGTGGAAACTGGTAACTTAGGAACATCAAAATGGCCACGTCAAACTTAGGCTAAGGGGCAATATTATATAAATGTGATCAAAACAATTGACCCACGAGTTGAAAACTAATCTGCAACAATATTAAAATACAGCAATAAAAGGTAAGAGTTTGCAGCTAATTTTCCTGTGTCAATAACACAATTTTTTTTAGCCACATGTCCCCTGAATTGTGTCTCTGTTGGAGTGGGTACCCRGCTGTCACCACAGCCAGTGAGTGATATTGAATGAAGCACTCCTGGCCCAGGCTGGGTTGATGTTTAATGCTCTCTATCTATGATCTAGAGGAGCATGACAGAGAAACCTGTGCCAAACACAATGTAAGGAAGMCAATTCTCATTCTGGTGACTTCTTGTGTCCACCAATTCCTCAGTACTTATGCACTGATGGCAACTAAAGGAAAGTACAATAACCTTAAACCAGTGCCCAGACACAGGATGTCATTTCTGTACTATTACAGTACCTTAATACCAACTTTATCCCTGCATTTTACCGCATTGCCTTTGGCTGTATTTGGGAATCATAATTTGAAAATCTGGGGAASAGTTCTTGTTTTTACCTCTACAGATGCTGCAGCTCTCCTTAAGAGTTGCAGACCTTATGTCTCCAACTTCAGGAACATTTCCAATTTACAGCTTGCTTCATTCAGTAGAAACATGTTTGTTTGGTTTTTTTTGTTTGTTTATTTGTTTTTGTTTTTTAAAATCAGAAGCACAGAAATAAAGCTCTGAAATAAGGGATTTTTTTCTATTTTTAGCTGTCAGGCTTTCAGATATCTTTCAGATAGATTAATAGGATCAAGTGGCAAAAGTGCAGTTTCCACTCATGTTTCCATTTAGGATTGTACTGTTCTAAAAGGAAAGTATTTTATAAAATTGTCTGTGTAGTTAAAAAGTACTGGTGATAATTTGATTTTGTGCTCTCTCTAAACACCACGGCATTTCTGGTTGGGATTGCTGCTCAGAGATGTGCTGTTCAGCCAGAGCACCCAGCAGGATGCATTGGAACTGTTTTCAGTCTACTATTAAATGTCCCACATTCTTTCTAAAGGAACATCTGATTCCACAAATGTGTTTACTGTGAGGAGAGTGATCATTAGTGCAGTTTGATGTACTCTTCAAATTATGCACAAAAATCACCCCAAATAGCTCCTCCTTTTTGCTTCTCTTTGTAGAGTGTGTGTTCCTCCCTTAGAACCAAGTTCCAGGCCAAACCAGAAATCTCTGGATTCATGTTTCTCTCTGGATGTGTCTTTGAGGCAGAGTTGGAATTACAGTATCCAGTGACTAGATATTGTTGGGCTACTTGTCAACATGGCTGCTGCAATAAAGCAGCAATTTGTCTTTAAATAAAAAATAAAATAAAATAAAATAAAATAAAATAAAATAAAATAAAATAAAATAAAATAAAATAAAATAAAATAAAATCCCACAGTTAATTTACCTCTCAGAGCTTTTATGTCTGGTCAAGGCAGCAGGTCTTTACCCTTTCTCTCCAGGGAGTGAGGGTCCTGTGGTTCCCTGTGTAACCACTGCCTTTGGAGCAAGTTTCAGGGCAATACATTGAGGTGACAACAAGGAAACCTGGCTTGAAATTTTCTAGAAACACATCATTTGTCATCTAACATAAAAAACATTGCATGTCCTCAGTAAGTGGAAACAGAATTCAGAGAATTCCTCTCGTTAGCAAGAGTCAGTGGCAGGGAATGGGCAGACACCACCCCAGCAGCCAGGAGAGCCAGGCTTTCTCCTAAAGTTCCTGTGTAATTTAAAAAAAAACTTTTCTGCCAGCCTTTCTTTCCTCTGCCCACCTTCTGTTTTTTAGATACCTGTCATCTGAAAGGACAGGACCAGTTGTTTTGTGCAGAGCCTACAGTGATGGAAGYTCCAGTTCTAGTGGGGCTTCTAAGTAGAAGTAATCTTGTAGCAATTTTGCAGCTAAATCAAAATAAAGCTGGATGCTGAAAACCTGTGAAGATCAGATGCTTACAGAGCTGCTCTTCTTAAACCACAAAACTAATAAAGATTACTTGTTAATGAAGGAAAAACAATTGCTGAAAGACAAATCTGCATTTTAAAGATGGAAACAGAGGGATTAATATGCTTGCAACCAAAGAGCAATTAAAAGATAAGAAACTTAGAATTAAAGAGCCCAGAAAGTGTCATAGAAGAACTATTTGCATTAAGAGTAGACAGCGATCACGGGGCTTTGGCTGAAATGTCCTTCAGTGAATTATCTTCACACAGGCTCCTGAGGACTGTAGGCTTCCATGTGTCATATAATGTAACTAAAAAAAAAAAGTCAGGGGTATTTCATGAAGTTCCAGCAAGAAATGTATTAAGTCTTGGAGCTAAAAATCCCTGTTTGTATAAATGCTGTCAAAGCCATCTGAATTGCTGCTGCCAGCTCTGAGCTGTAGGCCAAGTCTTCAAAACGTCTGAGGACAGAGACTGTAAGGAAGCTTTAGAGAGGAGTCCATCTCTCCTGGAGAGATGCTCTGCATAAAGGTATCTGGGCATGTGTCTGAACACATAGCTCAAACATGACCTAAACCAAAGCTCCCCTCTGAGAGGTTTCTTGATAGAGCTGCTTGTAGCAGCTTGATGAGATCTCCTCCAAAAACTGAAGCATCATTTTATTTATTTGCTAGAGAGCAAGCCTGGACTAGACTCTGCATGTTTGCAATGCAGGTGCATGGGAACTGTGCAGCTATTATTTCCTAATCTATTATTTCAAGTGGAGAAGTGTGAGTTGGGAGAAGCTGCTTGAAATGAAAGCATTAAGTTAGTAGGCACAATGGAAATGATTGAACTGGAATTGTCAGCCTACATCCTCATACAGGAGGATGAGAAACTGTCAGGCTTGGAGAGAAACTGATCCCTTCCCAGTGCAGATTCCATTTAAAAGTTGAAGAAATTATTATTCATGTAACAGATGATTTCAAGCCATCATAAAGTAAATTGATGGCAGAAAGATGCTGGCTATTACTTAGTAGAGGAGAGGAACAAAGAATTCCAAGGTGTGGTTCTGGAGGTATTTGAGCATCCTTCTCTCCTGCCCAGCTGAAGTAATTAAAACATGAAGCACGATGTAGAAAACTGTAGGGAGATATGTCCTTAAGGAAAAGGAGATGGGAACCTCTTTGCCAGCTTCAGAAAAACATCCACACTTGGAGAAGAAATAGAATGAAGGAAGAAAAGAGCAGATTATTCTGGGGATTAAATTTTGCTGTGCATTTAAGAGGGGGCAACTGCAGTGCACGTCCCTCAGTGTCTGGCACACAGACCTATGTGGTTATCTGGCATTTTTGATAATGGGTGCTGCATGTTGGTGCTTTGATCACTGACACTTCTTAAGGCATCCCACAAGTGCAAGGGGATGTCCTGCTGTGCTGTGCACAAGTCTGGCTGCAGATCTGTCAGGCTCTCTCTTCAACTCCTGGCATCCTGGACCTCCCCAAGCCAGCAGCTCCCACCAAAGCTGGAAACAATCTCCTGGCTTTCTGCATGTCTCAAATCTGGGAGGGCCAGGAGGACTCCTGGAGGTGCTTGCACAGAGCCCAAATCACCCAGGCTCTTCTCTGGTTTGGACTGAGGCACTGGGCTCTGTGCCTGGGCATGTGCAGTTATGTTCCTGCTGGTGTGCACCCTGTCATTGGGAATTGTGTTTGTGCCTCAGACAACTGCACTAAACTGGCTGAGTCTGGAGTGGGAAAAAGACAGGATTTGCCATCAGGAGCTGCAGAGCCCCAGTGGAGAGGACGTTTTATTCTTGCTGTGTGCAGAAGGATTCCCTTGTTTATGAGTAGAAGTTTATTCATCCTTTCATTGCTGTCCTGGGGTCTCAGGGTGCAGCTCTCAGTGCTGCAGTCAGTGGCAGCACAGCTGGCAGCCAGATGTGCTCTTCTGCTGTCCCCAAGCCAGATGCTGGGGACAGCCTCCTAGGTGTTTCTACTGATTCCAGGATGAGGATTTTCTGCACTTTTCCCTGCTGGGAGGTGTCCCCTGGGCCTGTCTTAGGTGGGTTTTTGTGCACAGAGAGCCACAGTAGGAATGCTTCTGTTCCTTCTTGGTTTGGTGAGAGAATTCGGCTTAGTTAGGACAAGTCTGTAGACTCTAAAGATTCTAAGACAGGAATCTTAATGCTGGATTTGGAAATGCTGCTTGTATATTTTATAGCTTTGTTTTTTGTCATTCATGCCTGCAAATGAACATTTTACATATCTCTGGACATTCCTTGTGCTCTTATATATAAAAGCAGGGATGTAGTTGAATTGGACTATCCTATAACATTTGAATACATAGAGGCACTAAATAGCTGGAGATAACTGTCTTTTTATAATACCACATMTGTACTGGCAATCTGCATAATTGATTGAATAATCAGTTGGTTTGATTCCTTTTACTTGTGTCTACAACCAATTTCCTCAGAGATAAATCTCAGAGTGCTGGGAAAGAGGTGGAGGAGGCAGAAAGGGAAGGCAGTTTGCATAGAGCAATTTTTCAGCCTTTTTATTTCTCTGACAGTTTTTGGACCCCTTCATTTAAGCATTTGAAACATTAACTGAGGTTCATGACTGCTGATTAATAATTTATCTTTGTTGTCATTATTTTCTAGAGATAAATCTGACTTTTTATTGTGAAAACGAACCAACCATCCAAACACAGCTGACTAAAACTTGGAAACACTTTGCAAAGAAAATCCAATGTTTCTCTCAGAAAGAAACATCTAAAGCAACAAAGTCAAAACAAATTCTGAGTAGGAAGTTCTTTTAAACTCTGACCCTGTCAGCCCACGTTGGCTCTGAGTTGTTGAAGTCACTGGGCTCCATCCCTGAGTATTCTCTTGCCTGGACTTTGCTTGGGTGGCTTTTCCCCTTTGTCCTGGACTAGAGCACGGCTCTCCAGGCTCAGCTGACTCTGTATGGGCAGAGCTGCAGTCCTGCTCCTGCCTTTGCCCTTGCTTAGGAAATTCAGTGTTTGGGCAGCAAACAGGTCTGGTACCTGGCCTGCAGGAGTTCTGTAGAGGCCACTGTGGAGTCTCCTTCCTATGGTGCCTCCGAACAGCCTCGGATAACTCTGATCTCCCCACATTTGCTGTAAAAGCATCCCATGAGCCACAGTTTCACTTGTGGCTAATGCCCACTGGTGCTGTGTTAATGTTATCTGTTCCTGTCAGTGGAACATTTCAGAGCCTAGGCATTACAGGAATTAAAGCTGAGAGCCCTTGTGAAGAGGGCCAGAGTGTCAAGTCTGGCTGAGCTGGACTCAGTTAAGGCTGAAGGAAAACCATGATCTAAACCACCTAATTTTGTAGGCTCCTGCGTGGAAATAAGAGCAATCCTCAGACTCCTCTGAACTGGTTGCTGCAATTGTTCTATTACAAAACTCTGCTGATCTAAACCCAATGCAACACAAAGCTGTCCTGCAGTGAAGTGCTGGGAAACATCACTTTGTGCATCATGTAAACCCAACATTTCTGGGGGAAAATAATCTCAGCATTCTTTTTGCAATATTGACCTGTAACAAGACCAGCACAGCACAGGGATTTTCTTGCCAAGCCCACAGGCAGCTCACTAACAAATGAGGAGACTGCCAATGCAGCTGTACCAATGTCCACATTTTTGTACTGCTATTATGCATTTCTGTGACTTGCGTGATGCCAGTTGGGCTCTATTAGGCAGCAGCTACTGATTTTGCTCTTCAGCCCAGCTTTAATGTGGTGTTTTGGATGAGTTTAAGGGATTACCACACAATCTGAAAGACAGCACTTGGCATTTACTTGGTTTTGCACTGTCTTCACCTTTACCAACTAAACTCTGCTCTCAATTACCAAAGTTAACTTAGGGATAGATCCCAAAAATCCCTACTGTGGCCAGAAGCTGGTTCTGACTCTATGGATTATTTCACCAGGTTTGCTGTCATGATAGGTTGTGACAGCAAACATTAAAATGGGTGTGATTTCTAGTCTATGAGTGATTGTAGCTGTGTTTGYTCCTCCATGTATGTTCCAAAGGAAATTAAGAGAACTTCTTGTCTGTTCTTTAAACTGCACCTTTAATTGTAAGATTCCTCAGCCATGATGGGCATGAACAGTGTTGCAAAGGCACAGTCTGATTATAACGTTCCAGCACAGCTTTTCTTGAGCTGCAGCCCTTGCTCCAAGAGGCTCTTGGTTTAATTGTTGTGTATTTTTTTTATTATGCATTCTTCCATCCAAGACACTGGACATGCTGCCCTGCTTCCCCGTGTGCATGTGGTTTTCTGCCAAAATAGGACCAGTGACACGAGGATAATTGGCTCCTATAATGCTGTATTTCCTTTTCAAAAAACCTTCATGTAATGACTACAAAAGGCAGTCATGGAGAGCAGAAGGAAGTCAAATGTCAGGAATTGTTTTATTTCAATGACTGGAAGTAATTTTTAGCCACATTCTTTTCACTAGTGAGTGCCAAAATGATATAAATTTTGACTGATGGCAGTGTGCTCCATTTGTCAATTTGCTAGCTTGCTGTTGTGGGACAAAATGCTGAAAGGAAGATTTTTTTWAAATAAAATATTGAAGTAATTGTACCTGACACTACATTTTATGGTCCTTTATTTCAGACAATTCTGTCATTTCTGTGAGTTTGGTCTGCCTAAAGATGACAAGGTTAAGGACATTTCTGTTAACTCAGTTTTTTCTCAGTCAGGAAGCTATTTGCTTTTTACTGGATTGATGTTTATCTGCTAGAGAACTTGAAATATATTATTTCTGCAGCTGTACATGACTGCAAAGCACACCAATAATGCAGTTTAAAAAAAAAAAAAGAAAAAGAGATTACTTACGGAGATTGGAATAATTGCTGCCTATCCCAATACTGATGGAGCTTCCCGAGATGAAAGGAAGATGGAAGAAAATAACTAAAAAGGGAAAAATGAAGAGAAAGATCCTTAATARCAGTTTGGTTTTGTTTGGTACTAGATATGAGTTGAAGGCACATTGAGTTGAGGTTCACCTGCTCTCTCTGGGCAGGATTGCACATCTCAGACCCTGAGTGCACACAGAGATGAAGCTCAGGTGGGGGAAAACGCCAAACAAGGCATTGCTTCATACTTCTAGGAATCCCTCCTGTTCAGGAAATTAATGCCTCTCAGATTCCAAACCCCACGTATAAACAACATTGTGTTATATAAATATGCTAATTATTGTTAAGTCATTCACCAGTCTCAGAAACAGGCACCTACCACTGTAAAACCAAATAACTTCCCTGATTTGTGTGAGTGCAGCTTGAATGCATCAGGCATGTGTGTGCCAAACTGGGTTGGAATAAATTTAGTCTAAAATCTGATACACACACTCCCCCTATGCACTTAGGCTTTAATATTTATAACTCGCTCTTCAAAGATTTATATTTACAGGCAACAAAATGCACACGAGTAAAACGTGTCCTAAATAACCAAATCTTTAGATTTCTTGAAAGATGAGCTCGTTTGCTAATGCAGACGAGGATTTAAAGCCTGATTCCCGAGAGTCGCTCGCTGTGTCACGGACTTCGGCTCGGGGTCTCGGCGCTGCCCTGCCCTGCCCTGCCCGCGTGCACGGCCGACAAGGGGCTGCTCCCCTCTCGGGAGGGGCTCGGCCCACACAAAGTTCCGGGCAGGGTCCTCTGGGCTCTGGGATCCCCGCACTCTGCACCCGCGGCTGGGCGGCAACCGATGGGCTCCCGCGGCCCCTCGGAGCCTGCTCCACCCGGGATCGGCCCCTCAGAGCCGGGATCGGCCCCTCAGAGCCTGCCCCACCCGGGATCGGCCCCTCAGAGCCTGCCTCAGCCGGCCGGGATCG
>JACDOX010000421.1:196464-217941 GCA_014549065.1 Cardinalis cardinalis | reverse complement strand
AGCTGATTGCCCCAGGCCCTGGGCTCAGGGATTTCCTTGCTGGAGTCCCCACAGTGTGGTGGAGCTGGCTCAGTGAAACTGTGTAGTTTATTAGAGACTGTGTAGGTTATTAGAGAGCAAAAGAGGTCAGTGAAAGAGGCTCTGGAGGTTGGTGGGAAGCATTTGGTGCTTTCACAGCTCCCTGGGTCCTGAAATATAATAAGAGTTCTTTGAAGGAAAAGTTGGCAAATTTTCTGAAAAAACTCAAACAGATGTTTGCCAGATTTTAAATACTTTCTGAGTTTGGATTTATTGTAGAATTACTAACAAAGGAATTTCCTCCTTGCTGAAAGCAATTTTAATGGAAAGAGTGGAATTTTAAAGATATACATTTACTGTACAACATTTTTCAGTTGGCATTTATAGGACAGGTAAATTTATTTTAAATAATATTTTCTAGACTTTTAAATCAAGTGTTTTTGTTCTTTAGGCATAAAATCTGTCAAGAGGAAAAATAATTTTAAATTATTAATACAGATGAAGCACATCAGTAACAAATATTTCACAGCAGCCTGAAGACCCAAAGGCAGAAGTTCTGTTCTTTTACCTGCCATGTAAAGGAATGAGACCTGGGATGAAGAGGCTCTCTTTCTGGAACTGCCATGGCAGGAAAGGATTCTGTAGGAATTTTATGTCATGCCCAAATTCTCAGAGGCTGTTTTTCTGATTTTTAGCTTGCCAACTGTCCTGTTCTCTGGAACAAAAGATGCTCTTGGGCTCTGGGGCCAGATTTAGTTTCTTATTTATTCACCTGCTTGCCGACTTTTGAGGAAGATGGTGAGTTATTCTGTCAGTGCCTGCTGTACATTTTTAAAAAATATCTGTATATGTGGTAAAAAATAATGTGGTTCAAGATTGTTATTGAAAATCCAATATTTCCCCTTAATGCATTCAATCTTCCTGATGCCATTTTTTAAGGATGTAGAATGGAAAATTTCATCTCAGTGTTCTTTTCCCTCTCATTCTCTGACTCCTTAAATAAATTTATAGCTAATTATGCAATTTATTTTGTGTTGACCTTTCAAAGACCTTAGAGCACCTGATAGTGAATGTAGAGTCTCAGGGTTTATTTCCATGTGTCCTTGAATGAATTTGTTATAAAGGCTAATGGCACTTTCAGAATTAAGGATGGCCAATGGATTACTAACAAATAGTAAAATATGCGTCCCTGGAGTTACAGAACTRTAAATATACCTAAATATAGAGAAAGAAATACTGAATTATGTCATACACAGCAGTTAAAATAAGGTAACAGCACTACCACCAGCAATAACAGTAAATGTGCATGTCAGAATGGTTAAAACCCTTTTGTACGTTGTAGGTCCACTCTTTGACATGGGTGTTGCACTTGGTGCTGGAAATCCTATGTTTGGCTGATCAGAGCCATCTGTATCCCATGAAACATGAATACATCTGTTCCTAAGGTGAGGGGTATCCATGGCCCTGGGGGAGACCAGGCTTAAAATCTTTCCTGTCCTGTATTGGCAGAGCTCAGTGTGTGCATCAGATGTCAGAAGAAGGAGCAAAGAAAAGGGAAATGGTAGGAAGCTCCACACTGCASAGTAGTTTATTGACTATTTAAAAGATTGCTGGTCAGTGTAACCCTCGTAGAGGTTGGCAGTTTTATGATTTAGCTCTTATTTTTTTACACTGAAATGAAGTATTTGTCATTTACTCTCAGGATGGTTTTTAAAAGAGGCTTTTGATAGAGGGCAGAGAAGACAGCCCTGCAGTGCTGTTAGTGCAGGCAAGAATGAGAATCCAGCCATGCCTTTGTTCACCTAAACCAAAAGCACAAGGGAGGAAAAGGCAGCATGGCAGCAACCCAAAATGTAATTGTGACCCACCACTGATTTTATCTCTCTGACACCGTTGTGTGCTAACAAGAAATACTTCCTTCACCTTGAAACACAAACCCCATAATTCATGGTTTGTGTTTTACCAGTGAATGCACAAGTCAGTATCCCTCCACTTCATTACTACTTTATTTATGAAGTGTTTGTGAATCTCCAGAGCCTTTGAAGGTGGTAAAAAATTTATAAATAAGCAGAGGTGCAAAGTTCCTCACTGGAGCTGTGAACTTTTTCATGGTAGAAAGGAAGAGATGCAGACTGGAGATCAAAATGCTTGGGGAGGAGCCTTAGGGCTCATGAAACCCTTGTGCAACCCCAGCTTGGTTTAAATGGCATTGGGCTGGCAAAAGGGAGGGTAGAATAAGGCCCTGGGAGGCTCCTGCCCCAGAGGAACTGCCATGAGATGCAGAAACCAGTGACAGAGAAGAACTTGCACAGGGAATGATGCAAATACAGACAGATTTTATATGAAACATGAAAAAAAAATCAGCATCCTCCAGGTTTCCTGACAGACTGGCACCACTCCTGAAACGAGACATGTATTTTTATAAACTATTTAATAATGGTTAAAGTAAGGGTATAACCTATTCTTTTGTTTAACAGTTTTGCCCAGTGGGAATAAATATGCAGTAGGATGAGCAGTCTGGCAATTAGTTTAAAACCTGAAGAGCAGAGGAGTTCATTGCTCGGAGAGAGGAGCACTGTGATAAACGATGTGGAGAGGTGCAAACCGGGGCAGTCAGGTGCCTTGTGCAATTCCTTTGCAGAGAAATGCAAGGCAGGCTTGGGGACAGAAGGAACAGAGCAAAGCAAAGGAGAAGGAGCAGATCCAGAGGTTTGCAACACAAAAAGGCTGTGCTGGGGTTTGGGGTAAAACTTGGACAGCCTGGGCAGGTGTTTAATGCAGTGGGAAGAGCAAACAGGATGGCACAAACTGCTAAAGAGATACCAAAATCATCTCAGAGGGGCTGGGGTGCTGCAGCCCTCAGACTGCAATGATTTCTGGTCAGCCTTTGTGTAGGCTTGGGACAGAATGTTCCCATGATGTTCCCAAAATTGCTGTAGGATTATAAAGGAGCAGTTGTGAGTTGAGCACTCTAAGGTAGAACAGAGCCAGAGCCTGTACAGCTGTCTGCAGAGGGAAATGATGATGGAGTAGCTGGGAAAAGAGAAAGGAATTGAAGGGGAAGGAAGGCGCAGGCTCCCTGAGCTGGTGATTTGTAGTTAGGACAGCCACTTGTTTGTTCCTTAGTACTTAAAAGGACAATTGACTTTTATGAGAAGCCAAATAGAAACAATTGAATGGTACAAACACAAGCACTGGAGATGTGTCTCTGCCACTCTTGCTTTCATTACTTTACAGCACAAGGTGGGCCGAGGAGCTTGCCCTTCTTACTAACCCAGATTTGGTCCAAGCTTAACTGAAAATGTTCTGAATGTCAAACAGTGGATGGGGAAAGTAAAGGGCAACCAGATTTAATTTTTTTTTTTAGATTTGTTTGGTTATTAGCTTGAAAAGAGAGCAAATTTGGTTTTGGAGAGTTTTTTGGTGTGGTTTTTTTCCTTTGTTTTTTGTTTGTTTGTTCTCTTTTGCTTTGTTTTTAAATTTCATTTTAATTCCTGTGTATGCTTTGTACTTTATTATTTGGAATAGGTTATATTTTAGAGGCTCCTTTATTCTGATTGTTAAAAGTTCTTACCGTAAACTATCTGTCATTAAGGATTAAAGGATAGCATGAACACAATGTGCAGATTCTCATCCATGAGCTCTGATGCTACTTTGCTTCAGATCTCTAACAAATAAACCACTCCTAAGATCTACAGTGTCCCAAATGAGCACCTGTTAAATACTAAAGTATTCACTTTACCCTAAGAAGCTTCAGAATTAAGTGTTGCTGTTACGACTTGTTAAAATATTACTTTCTTTTTGAAATTTTTAGCTAAATTATCTATCTGTCTATCTATCTATCTATCTATCTATCTATCTATCTATCTATCTATCTATCTATGTATATATACACACATATATGTGTATGCACACACCCACACACCCACCAGGAGTTTTCCAGGTCTGCTACACAACAATGTAAGTGTCTTAGGGAAAACAAGCTGTTGTGCCAATGAGTGTATTGCTCCTTTTGGATCATCCAGCATGAGAAAGAAGGATGTTATCCAGTGTTGATGTGCTCAGAAGTCACCAGGAATATGACATTTGCTCATGTTTTTGAACAGTAACATGAATTTGATTCCAATGCCTTACCTGGATGTCTTCCAGCAGGTGAAGATCTGCTTAAGAATATGAGCATGCAAAGGGAACAAAACTAAATAAAATATAGTGTGAGCAGCTGACTTCCATGCTCATCTAAAACTATCTCACACTAGTCTCTGCTTCTGCTAATAAAACATTCAGAGCTCATTTTACTCTCTCTGAAAGTCACCTTTACTCAACCCATCACTGCAGAGGAAAAGCACTCAACCTGTGCTGCTTTCTGCTTCCAGACACGGCATGAGACTCTGGGAATGAGCTTGAGAGCCTTAAAAAATAACAAAGAAAAAATCCCATGCAATTTTCAGGTGCTGGAATATAATAAGAAGGTCAAGTCTTGCTTATTCTGGGGCACTTGGATTGCTGATACCACCAGTAACAGTTTGGATCTGAAGAAGTTATTTAAACAATGCTAGACTTGGGTATTTTATATGTAATAAATTCATTGCAGGTCCATCTTCAAAGAAATATCTGTGGCCAAAGGTTTGATAACACATTTTTTTTAGTGGTAAGTAAGGGTCAAGATCAAAACCRTATAGCTATTGAATCTTAGAACTGAAAACATTTATTCACATATATATATGTACAAAAATGATTCTACATTATCTCTATTGTCAGATTTTGAAATACAATGTAAATATCTATTGAGCAATTGTAGCATGTTTTTACCACCAGAAATATTTGGTTTAAATGCCCAAGTTTTAAGAAGGAGAGAGAACATGCGGATTTGTAAATTCCAGATGCATTTGCTGTCCTGGCAAGGAAAATACCTCGTTTCTCTTACGAATACAGCAAAATACTAATGACATGAATGCAGGGAGTGCAATGTCAGTTTTTCCAGCCAGTTTCCAGCTTCCAGTGATCACACTTTAAAATGGATATGTCTYCCCTCTGCTCTGAAATGTGAGATTGAATTGGGGGATGTTCCCATGAGAGCTGTCCAGGAACAGGTGATATCCCCCCTCTGATGCTGCCTGTGGCTCTTTGGCAACATGAAAGCCAAAGCCAGCTGACAYGTGCCCCTGGCTTGGCAAATATGGATAAAAAGTTCAGTGTTGGGCCTTGATATTCAAGTCAAAATTAAAAAACTTTCTGTGGATTTGTAGAGAGGCTGTCCTTGAGGAAGAAGAGGTGCATGAAGAGAGYTGGAGCAGGCTTTAAAAAGGTGGGAAGGCCTTGTTTATGTTGAACACATTGAGGTAACATTGCTTGCAGTGCCACAGCAGAGTGACCATGGCTCCTGCTTGTGGATCTCCTGGAAAACAAACACAGGGACTGGGAGCCAGCAGTGCCCAGAGCCCAGCAGGGACACCTCAAGCTGTGCTGCTGCTGGGGCACCAAGGTCCTCATTCCCTGACCGATGCTGGTTCCCTGGGGCTGAGTTGAGCCCCAGGGGATGCGGGGAGAGTGCAGCTGACAGTTTGCTGTGTGCGTGGCTGTTTCTCACATATTCAGTCAAAAGCCCTGSGGAAACACATTATTTACCACCCTGCCTCCTGATGGTGTTTGGTCTGGAGCTAAGTGCAGCTTTGGCTGCAATGATCAATGTGCAGAGCCCATGGGGCTGCCAGGAATGGATTTGGGAGCCACGCTGAGGACACTGTTATTACACTGCTTTTCTACTGCTTTCAAAATCACTTTGTATCTGACAGTGTGAACTGGTGCTGGAATAAATCAGCCGACACTCCATTTTCTACATGCAGAAAGCCAATTCTTTATTCACAAAGCTCATATTTGTAGGAAATATCAGAAGGTTTAACACCTAATTGATCAGCAATACAGTGAAACTCAGTTCATTGGTCAGTAAGGGCTGTTGTATATGTCTATCAAATTTTCTCTCTCTAGACATGTTAACATTTTTCCTTTGTGGGTTCTCATGGGAGAAGTCTTATTGTTTACAMAGATGAATTTGTTTTTCACCCTCAGAACAGATTGTTGTGTTAAAGGAACTTCTCATTCACAAAACAGCTTCATATGGGAATTTGCAAATTGCTTGTGAGCTGCACTTAGAAGAAATGCCAGGCCAGTTTTGTCAATTTTAGCAGAGTGAGGCCTGATTTCATAAGGCCTTTCTTTTATAATTCTTCTACCTGTCTACGACGTCTCACTCTTTTGGTTAATTTAAAAAAGGCTCATATGTTCTGATGCTAAAACAGCTCCTCCTGTGAGGGTATCATATCATTAAGGTTATCACTGGTTATCTATTAGATGTGGGATAAGATTTATAAAAGACTGATTACAATTAACAAAATGTATCAAATTCTATCAAGTCATTGACACAGGGTTTCACAGCATGAGAAAAGTAAAGAATAATATCCAATGTCTCTCAGGGAAATGGAAATAAATGACCATTGCTTTAAAGTCCAAATAGTTGACACTCAGGAGGAAGTCCATTAGCTGGAAATGTTGATCTTTGACATCACTGAATGTCCTCCTGGGAGCTGGAACAGGGAATAACTGGAGAAGGTTCGTAGGAGCACTGCACCGTGAGGATGCCATGAGGCTTTTGTTGGCAAATTGCCTCTGTAGTTTGCAGACACAGCCGTGTCTGGGCCGTCCCACTTCTGTTCCTGTTCTGGCCACGAGGGCTGCAAGGTGATGAGGTTGTTTCTCTTTCCACTGGGCCTCATTTCTTCAGAGGCAACTGGTGTCTGATTGAATGAACAGGTGACTGCTTTGAACCTGCTGATGATAAAACACAAGCACACTCTCTCTTCAAGTCAATTAATCAATTAGACTTTGCTGTGGCACACTTAATTGGGMTTTAGATTGGATGATCTTTATTCCAAATCTCTAATCCAAATATTGTATTATTCAAAATGATTTGTTGTCTAAATTTCTAATGCATGTATTATATTAATTGGGTGTTCTTAAGGCACTACATTCCCCTTCTTTTAATTTTTTTTAAATGAGATGCATGTCTTTGGTTATGAGCATGAAGAAATATCAAGGCAAAACAATACATGTAGTGAACAAGAAACTGTCAGCAATCAGGAATAAGTCCGGTACAACAGTTAAGAATATTTCAGATAATACAYATAATTAATAATACATGTGAAATTAGGTAATTAGGAATCTCTGAAATACTGTACCATCATCCCAGAGTCTGCGAACAGCTGACAAACCTCAATTTAGCAAGGGCTTGGATAATTATTTCCAGATAATAATTCCCAAGCTCACTCTAAAAATAGGTTCTGCTGTCATATATAAAGGGTCAAATTGCCAAGTCAAAGTGACCTGAATCTAGTTTTGATGCAGAAAACATCTGGTTTTGTTGGCAAATTCTCCATCCAGGTAGAGCCAAGGCCTGGCCACTGCCCAAGCTTCATCTGGGAGAGAATTCCCTAAACACATTTTAAAACAAGGCTCTTAAGAATAACAGCTATCAGTAAAGGCCTGGGGGTTAAAGACTAATCAAACCATCCAGTAGCTGTATAACTCTGAAGTTTCCTTCAGGATAGAGATGCTTCAAACACAGCAAACTGCTGGAGTGCTTCAGTAATAATAACTGGGAAAAAACTACAAGACTATCAGTTTGGAGGAGGCTTTCAACAAAGCTCAGGTATCCTTTCTTGGAACTCTGAAAAATGCTTAAAATTATGAGACAGCATTGGGCAGGGACTAGCCAGACAGCTAACTTGATATAAGAGGTGCATAAGCAGATAGAGAACAAAAAAGAAGAATCCTGAAATGACACGTGTCTTTTAGATAATTACACAAAGATATTAAAGCATATAAGAAGCCGGCTATAAATACAGTAATAACATCTTATGAATAATGCCTATTATAAAATCAGTAAATTCACATCATGTAATCAATATCAGCAGTAACCATCTTAGAAAGTTGAGACAGCACCTTTCTAAACAGTCGTGTACTTGTGACAGCAAAATGAAACAAAGGAAAACACTAAAACAGCTTACAATCAGTAACAGCCATAATGTAGAATCATCACTGACTCTTCTGTGTCATCTATGAAGATAAAACAGCAGAGATTGCAAGGAGCAATAGAATCTTTGACAAAATCAAGGGTGAACACACCATATTTTCTTTATACACAAACCGGTGTTTGTCATGTTTCATCACAGCTGTTTTAGTTGGAGTAATCTTACCCCTTAAAAGAAAACAACTACATATCTTACAATGTTGAAAAGTAATATTTAACTGTCTTAGATTGCAATGCAGGATGTAACCAGAAGTATGTGTTCTATCACCATCTGTTAAAACCAGGTGGGGGAATGTTCTTTATCTCTTCCATGACCCATCCCTCATAACTCCAGGGGGATAGCTCCTGTTAATGGGCCTGGAAGTGTTTTAGCTGTTAAAACCAGATGGGGCAGTTTTCTTTGTCTCTTCCTTGACCACCCTCCCCCCAGGAGATCTCTTCTGTTAATGGGCCATTGAGTGTCCGTGCATGACTGATGAAATTACATCATCCCATGGGGAGATGSTCCACCCAGGGGGAGGAGCCAAGCATTCCTAMCTGGATATAATCTGAGATTTGGAACACCACAGTCAGGCTTTTCCCTCTGGATTTCCCAAAGGAAGACCAGACCCTTCTAGGCCTCCACTGGATCTTCAGAGGAAGGCTACACCCTTCTCCAGGATCCCTGCTCCAACGGAACCACAGCTGGCACTGCAGGAGGGCTGAGCCMCCATGGAATGGGACTGCTGCCACCACCCTGACCAAGAGGGTGTTAGGTCCTATTCTCACTGTGTCTGCTTCAGCAGTAAAAAAATTTTTTTCATGAGCTAATGATTTCTAGACTTTAAAGAACTCCTGCAGATAAAGTTCAAGGTTATAGGACTTAGTTAAGAATTTAAAATTAATTGCTGCAAATAATCTTGGGAGAAGAGGAGATCCACAGGCACACCGGGAGTGGTGCTGTGGGCTGGCAGGAAAAACCCAGCACGGCTCAGGTGTGGTAGTGAATGCYCCCACTGCAGGAGGGTATTCCAGATTGCAAGGCAGGATGTATTCTATTGCCATCTGTATGGCAGGTGTCTTTTGTCAAGTAGGCAGTTTTCCTTCTCTCTTCCACAATCACTCCTCCCTCCGGGGAGAAATCTGCTGATAACAGCTATTGAATGTCCCTGCATGGCTGATAAGAACTATAACATCCCACTGGGAGATGTGAGCCCAGAGGGAGGAGCCAAGCATTSCTACCCRGATATAATCCAGAAGCTTTGATACACCAGCACGGCTTCTCCACGGGATTCCCCAGAGGAACAGCAGCTGCCTCTTCTTCCACTGGATCTTTGGAGGAAGAATCCATCCTTCTCTACAGGACCCCTGCTCCAGCAGARCCACCCCTGACACTGCAGGAGGGCTGAGCCACAATTCCAATGGGACTGCTGCCARCACCCTGACCCACAGGGTGTCAGGTTGGGTTCTGACTCTGYCAGTGTTGTTCYAGTGYACTGCATTGTTTATTTTAGCCTCTTATTTTTTCTTCCCTATTAAAGAACTGTTATTTCCTGCTCCCATATTTTTTGTCTGAGAGCCCCTTAATTTAAAATTTATAGCAATTCRGAGGGGTGGGCAGGGTTTACATTCTCCATTTCAGGGGAGGCTCCTGCCTTCCCTAGCAGACTCCTGCCTTTCAAACCAAGACAGAGGGAGAAATGATGTGAACCTGGAGGAACCACAGAAGATGACGAGGAAAAAGAATTAGAAGACCAGAGAAAACTAGGAAATGCCCCTGCTGAAGTGCATGAAGAAGGAAAAGATATCAACCCTCATATTCCTCAGTACATCTCCTTATGGTACATAGATCCTTCTAAGGGACCCACACTAAAGCATCAGAGACCTGAGCCAGAGAAGCAGGAGCAGTATAGCTCCTCTGGAGATTGTATAAACGAGGAGTTCAGGAGCACCCTGTGGCCATGAGGTATGGCAAAGCAGCCTGTGAGGACTGCAGGGCACTGACACACAAAAAAGAAAGACTGCATGGAGAGACCAAGGAAAGTTGGAGGAAAATACATGAATATTACCCCAGATGAACACGTGCAGCCTCAGCTGATGTTTGATTATGATGGGAAGTGAGACTGGTGGAATGGTTATGACCCAGAGGAGCACATGAACATTGTTGAGGAATATTCCAAAGTTGATTTGGCCAAATGTGCACTGAAAGCCCAGAAGCTTCAGGAGGGGTTGGCATCAGGGAAGCTGGAGCAAGTGAACTCCCCAAGACACCAGTGGGGAGAAGAGGAATCAAATTCACAGACAGAAAGAGACCATAATGGTGAAGATGAAGACAAATACACAGATGACATTGATATGCCTGGGCAGAACTTTGACTCTAAAAGATGCATCACAGCCTGAAATTTACACATTCAGGAAGATAATGCAAAATACTTGAGGAATCTGGATCCAAACTCTGCTCATTRTGATCCCAAAAAAAGAGCAATGAGGGAGAACTCTTAAGCCAACACAGGCAAGAATCCAGATGAAGTTGGTTATGCAGGTGACAACTTTGCTTGCTGCACAGACAATAMCATTTTGATGGCACAGACTCAGCTGTTTGCCTGGGAGGCTTATGACAAAGGCTCTAAAGTTCATCTTCAGGCAGACCCTACAAAATTAGAGCTTTATAAATCTTCCAAAGTGAAAAAAGAAGATTTCAAGGCTCAGCAGAAAGAAAGCATCCTAGAGAAGTGTGGAGGACAAGAACATTTAGATGYCCTCCCCAGATGAACTCCTGCTAGCTCAAACAGAAGATTATGTGGAGTATTCTAGGCATGGAACAGTCACCAAAGGACAGCAGAAAGCTATTGCTTGTTCTGAGTATGAAGAGGATGTGAAGATCAACAACCACACATGCATTTGGGGTTTGTACTGGAAAGAAGGCAAGTGGGGTTACAAGTGCTGTCACTTCTTTGTCAAATGCTCCTACTGTACAGGAGAAGCTGGGAAAGAAATTGCTAATACAGAGGGAAGTTTAAAGGAAGAGCAGCCTGAGGAGGAAGAACACATAACAAAACCCAAAACACCRATGGAGTTCCACAAAGAGAAACAGAAAGAGAAAAAAAAAGAAGCACAAGAAGAGCCCAAATTCTGACAGGGAGGGTGAAGAGAAAAAGAAGCAAGAAAAACTAAAAAAGGCTCTAAATGCTGAAGAGACTTGACTTCTCCACATCAAAGAAATCATGCAGTTAGATGAGAGGAAGAGACCATATAACAGCCAATATGAAGCCAGGGAGCCAACAGAGGAGGAGAGAGAATGAGTTGCTGCAAGAGAAAAGAACAGAGACAAACAAACTACAGAACATACAGCATCATCTTCTGTGTCTAAGAAGCCTTGGCTAGACCAAATTCCTGCAGCAAATCTTGATGCAGATGATCGTCTTACTGATGAAGATGATGAAGTGATGAAAATTATGAATATGAGGACTTGGAAGACATGATGATGATGACACTGCAGCTCTTCTGGCTGAACTGGAAAAACTCAAGAAAGAACAAGCTGAAGAACAAGCTCGAAAGGAACAAGCACAAAAGGCCAAAGAAGAAAGAATTTGGATGGAGAACATCCTGAGTGGTAACACACTGCTGAACCTTACTGGGCCAGCACAGCCTCAGGCAAACTTCAAAATTAAAAGGAGATGGGATGATGATGATGTTGTCATCAAGAACTGTGCCAAGGGGATAGACAAGACAAAAAAGGACAAAAGATTCATCAATGATACTCTGAGATCAGAAATTCACAAAAAGGTCATGGAAAAGTATATCAGGTAGTACAGTTTTATGTGCAGTAGTGTGCAAGGACTTGGTAGGTCATGGCCGTTCCCTCCCTTTCCCTCAGAATTTAAGGCTGAATATTTGGTCATGGATTCTCAAATGCTTTTCCAAGATCAGCAACAGCTTCATAAATAATAAGTGCTATGTATCTGGAGTTTTTATTCCTGCATATTGTTTTCCTTTACAGTTTTAATTAAACCAGTTTGTGTCTCATGAAAAAAAGCCAAAAAAGAAGAAGCAGAGCTGCAGTGGCCAAGCCAYGTGCTGGGATGTCACAGACATCTTTTATGAAAAATCCTTTCCTTAAGATTTTTCCTCCTGAGAAGCTGAGAGGCCTCAGGAACAAAATGTAAACATTGATTATCTGCTGCTGTGGRATGCAACAGGTGGATCTTTGATTGGCCCATGTTAGTTGTTTCTAATTAATGGCCAATCACAGCCCAGCTGGCTCGGACAGAGAGTCCGAGACACAAGCCTTTGTTATCATTCTTTCTTATTCTATTCCTAGCTAGCCTTCTGAGGAAATCCTTTCTTCTATTCTTTTAGTATAGTTTTAATGTAATGTATATAATAAAATAATAAATCAAGCCTTCTGAAACATGGAGTCAGATCCTCGTCTTTTCCCTCAAGCTGAGACCCCTGTGAACACGGTCACACTGGGGCAGGGTGGGGGGAGGCCTGCTGCACCACCCCATAGCTACAACAGGTCTYTTAGATGAACAGCAATTAAATACAGATCAGCCAGTCCCAAGTGATGGGCAGGTGCTGCCCCAAGGAGGGGGAAGGGGGGCTGAGCTGCCCTGTGCCACCGCTGCGCCAGCTAGGGAAGGGAAAACTCTGTGGCTCTGTCCTGCACCACTGCACCTCTGCTCCCCCCCTAAAACACTTGCAGTTGAAAAAGAGGAGGGGAAAAGGCAATAAAAACAAACCCTAAAAACTGCACACCATAACGGGAAAAATACCAAAAGACRAAAGCAGAGAACGCTGGAAAGGCACAAAGTGCCCACGGCTCTCCTCTTCTGCTTTGGAGTCTGCGAGTTCCGTGGGGCCCTGTGACCGAGGGGCCCAGCCCAGGGGAGCTGCTGGGCCTGGAAAGAAGCTTTGCTACAAAAATACTGTCTAGCCCTGCTGGTTCTGCAGTTTACAGTTCTGCTGGAGGAYGAGACCCACTCAGATGGCTGCCATGCTATCCCCCACAGTCACCCCAGGTCCCCAGAGAGCAGCAGCTGGCCGGCCCTGTGCCGCGCATCCGCCCAATCTGGGGGGGAACTTAATCRCACCAGAGGTAATTTTGCAAGAGCACACAACTTAAGTTCTGGTTCCAGGCTCCTGGTTCTTTGTTTCTCCATGAGGTTTGAATCCCACCGCCCCTACCACTGTGTCTGGCCCTGGAATAGAAGGGAAAATGACTGAAACAGGGGCAGTGCCCTCTGGAGCATCCGCATGTAGGGACACACACACAGGCACTGTCCTGGAACCAGGGTAGGCTCAGGCTCTGCTAAATACATTAGCCAAATCAGGAACCAGCCCCTGGACCACACAACACAGTAACAAAGGTATCAGCACATACTTGTCTTACTTTCTCTCTCCTTTTCSCAACATATTTTGCCTCTTTTAACTCACAGTTTGGCTTTCATTCTGTGACATGCATGTTTCTGCATGGTGGCTGCTCCCATGTGCCATTTCCACGTCATGGTTCTGTTATAGATGAGTAATGAGATGGTTGGCCCTCACAATTAAGGGGTGAACATTARGTGTATGTTAAGAGAAGTTTTGTAGATGTATAGTTATGTTACTGTAGTATGTCCTCCCCCCTGCATCATTATCACAGGACGGCCTTGGTACTCAGGGCATTTTGGAGGGTTGGCCTAGGACTACAGTAACATCTGAYCTCCAACCAAGATGTAAGGAAGTGATCTACACCACTATATGGCAAGGAAGGAGTCAACTGACAAGACTTTAGGAGGAGCTAGAAGTATAAAAGGCAGAGCATCCATCTTGAAGATGAGGATGTGGATGGTAGTCACGGGGGCTCCCAGTTTCCTTATTTAGTTCTTTTGTCATAGTTTTTTTAGAGYTTAATAAAATTTTAAAAAGTGATCAGTCATTTCTCACAGTTCTATTCTGAGACTTGTTTCCCCACACCTTTGCAGACGTACTCTCTGGTTCTTGACTGTTCACTCAGCACTGCTCTTGAGACTGTTGTCCCCACGGCTCGCTGGGCCCCTCTCTCCTGGGCAGCTCTTAGGCTGCCTCACCTTCCCTGGCTCTTTCAGCTGCGTATCCTCCGTGCTCCAGGGACTGTGTTTGCATTCTGTGATTTGCAGTTTTTGCTCTCACCAGTTTTGTTCTCTGCGCTTTCCCCCGGCAGTTGTGTTCGTTTCTGTGCATCCCACGCCGTCTGTGGCCCCGTGCACTCGCTGCCCGGGTTCTGCTCCACCGGCTGCCTCTTGACTTTGCTTTTCTGCGTCTGACCGTAGCTGTTCTTTGCATCCCGAGGCTGACTGTAGCCATAGCCTTTTGCTGCTTTGTAAATTCGCTGCTTGGATTTCTGTTTGTGCTGGTCCTGCAGCCAGTGATGCTGTGGTGGTTGTGCTCGTGTGCTGTGTCTGGTCTCTCTGCAGACACAGACCATGCTCGCAGCCGGCTGCAATCTTCCTTTCCCACTTTGTATATTCCATCTCTAAATCCCATCTCGCTGCCCAGTCCTGTGGTCAGCTTGGCTCGTTTCACCTTCTTCTTTCACGACAGGCTGTTCTTCTCATATCAATCACGTCTTTGAGGTCGCCATGTGTTGGAGTAAATCAGCCGAGACTCCATTTTCTACATGCAGAAAACCAATTCTTTATTCACAAAGCTCATATTTGTAGGAAATATCAGAAGGGACTGTGTTAAACCTAACTGGTCAGCAATACAGTGAAACTCAGTTCATTGGTCAGTAAGGGCTGTTGTATATGTCTGTCAAATTTTCTCTCTCTAGATATGTTAACATTTTTCCTGTGTGGATTGTCATGGGACAAATCTTATTGTTTACACAGATGAATTTGTTTTTCACCCTCRGAACAGATTGTTGTGTTAAAGGAACTTCTCATTCACAAAATAGCTTCAYATGGGAAYTTGCAAATTGCTTGTKAGCTACGCTTAGAAGAAATGCCAGGCCGGTTTTGKCAATTTTAGCAGAGTGAGGCCTGATTTCATAAGGCCATTCTTTTATAATTCTTCTACCTGTCTACRATAAACTGGCAGCAAAATGAAAACATGTCCCACCCATTTATGTCTTTCTCTACATGTTCCTCTTTTCTTTTCCCTTTAGCTGCCCCACGTGATGGGCTGGGTGTGGATCTTATCCTCACTGGATACCAAAATTCAGCTGCATTTAAATGGTGCAGACACAGCCCTGTGGGGGTGGGGAGAAAAGAAGGGGAATTCATTGCTGGAAAAGGATTAGTGCTGCTGTGAAGAGATCTATTTACAGAGTCCACCCACCCTTAAGGGGCTCTGAATGTGGACTTGGATTTGGGAATTGCATAGTGCTTCCCTGGCAGGCCTTGAAATGGGCACCAGAGAGAGGGAAACCRGGCATTGTTATGTGGGGTTGCACATGGTTTTAGAAGCTTACACAAGGCACAGGAAAAGTACACCTTTGTGTTTGACATTCAATTTTTCAAGTTTTATTACATAAAGACTTCTAAGCCCCATTAATTCATGGAGAAATCCTCACTGAAGTGATCAGTTTATGTAAATTGTCTTCCTGCCATTGAGTGGAATTAATTGCTAATGAAAAAAAAAGTGTATCAAGACACGAGACAACCTACTATATGAATAATGTATTTTTGCTGTATTTGCTAGGTCAAGAAAAATTCAAGTGATTTGACCTTACTTACTCATTAGGTGTATACATATAGCCCCACAACCATCACTTATGTTTTATTAAAAAATGCTTTATTAAAAAATAAGCAATTAGTTGAGCTGATAATCCACCTTTTTTTTTTTTTTTGATAGAGCTCTAGGGTGTTAGGTGAAAAAGAGGATTACTTATGAGAAAAATCAGAATCTTAGAACAGCTGTAGCTAGAGATGGGATTAAACAAAATGTCTTAGTACTGGAACATGGCATTAAGAGGCTGGGGATAAATGCAGACAGTTGATGAGAAAGTTTGTGTACAAATTGGCTTGGATCGTGTCTTGCCTTTGAAGATGAGTCTGTTGGAGCATTAAAGCTGATGGACACAGAAAAGCTCTGYTCTCTGCAGTTCAGGTCTGTGCTGGAGGCTCTGATCAGGTGCTGCTGTCCCTGACTCTGGGGCTCTGATGTGGCCAAAGAGGGCAGAGCTTCCCTGGGGCTCTGCTGCCATTTTTCAGTGCAGGGAGTGTCTCTTTCAGTAGAATGGAGAAAAACAAAGCAGATTTAGTTAATTCAGATAGGAACCTGATGATGTTCATTGGGATGGGTAGGGTGCACGAAGAGGGGTTTGGGCTCTTGTTTGAAAAGGTGGGGGTGTAAGGGCAGAGAAAGGTGCTGGGGGTTTGTGTGGAGGGAGCAGTTCCCAGTTTGGGAAGGTGGGATAACAAACTCCAAGCTGGGCAAGCACAAACTGTGCTCTCAGAAGAGAGGACTCTCATTCTCTTTTGGCTTCCCACTGTTATAGAAGAGAAATGAGGTGGTTGGCTCTCACAATTAAGGGGTGAATGTTATATGTATGTTAAGAGAAGTTCTGTAGATGTGTAGTTGTGTTACTGCAATGTGTCCTTACCCTTGCACTGTTATCATGGGATGGCCTTGGGCACACAGGGGCATTTGGGGAGGGTTGGCTTGTTACTATGATAACCCTGACCTCAAATCAAGGTGTAGGAAAGTGATCCCACCCCTGGACAGCAAGGAAGGAGTCACTGACAAGACTTTAGGAGGAGCTACAGGTATAAAAGGTGGGGCATCTGATGCCTCAGGTTCAGCTTTTATATTTTTCAGATCCTGTTCTGCTTTAGTGTGTTAGTCTAGGTTCCATACCAGGGGATGGTGAGCTCTCTGCACAGAGCAGGGAGACAAAACAATTCCTGCTCCAGCTGGGCACCAAGGRCAAATGATCCAAATCTCAGCCCCAGAGCACAAACACCGTGGGCTGGAGAGAGAAAAACAAGCAGGGTGGGACTGCAGGGGCTAAAGCTGGAATGGGACAATGAACTGCAAGGTGCAAATGGAGCAGAACTGATCAATGGGAGAGCCCCTGTGACCAGTTGTCCATTTTYGTGACCATTTTGGGTTGTGCTGCCCAAGGTGGATCCATTGAGGCCTCTTAATAAATCCCTGCTTTATTCTTTAGCTCTGTCTGGTCTCTGTTCTAGGTTGGCCTTCACAAGGCATCACATCCATTTTGTAGATGAGCACATGGTGGTTTATTCCATGCTCTCAGCACTGTCATTTTTCCTTATTCAGTCCTTTTGTTGTATTTTTGTTAAAGTTGAATAAACCTTTGAAATTTTAAAAGTGAGCATTGTTTCTCACACCACTGCYTGATGTCATGGCTGGGAAATGTGTCTCTCTTTATGCCCCCCACTCATTCTGAGTTATTCCTTCCTTTGGCTGCTGCTGTGGAAATATCTGGTGGCAGTTCCATTTTCTCAGACTCCTTGGTAGGTAAGTGTTGCAGCTTTTTGATACCCAGCAAGGGAATAATTTTCTAGGTGCAGTGCAATCACATGCACAGCATTCAGTAGGAAACCTTCTGTTTCTTCAAATAAATGAAATATGTGAAAAAAACCCTTATTTGATATTGAGTGAAGCTCCTCCAAGCTGAATCTGAAAATCACAGCTGACTGAAAATGGCAGAAAAAAGGCACTTGTTTTCTCTAGAGATGAGGGCAAGTGATATGGATCAGCAGAAAAAAAATCTTTTGAAAYGAGTTTATTGGAAGGAATAAGATCAGCTGCTGTAATGTTCTCTATGTTGCAAACCTGCTATTGCAGCTCAGGCTGTTCCCGTTGCAGCAGAGCATTCTTGGAAGGACTGGAGCTGCTTGCCCAGCAGAGCTCCATGCAGCAGGATCTCTGGAATTCAGCTTCCACCAGCATTTCTGGGACTCACCCATCTCCAGGGCCCTGCAACTCAGCTTTTAGATCTTCATTTGGTGCTTGCAATGTGCTGTGATTTAACATTTGTCCAAACATCATGATGTGAAACTGTGCTCTCCTAATGGTGGAGCCTTGTTCAGATCAGAGCTGTGTAGAGCTATATATTTATATATTTGTATTTATTCCAGAGGCCTGTGGCCATGTGGGGTCCTTGCAGACTGTCCTTGCACCTGAACACCAGTAGCCAATACATATCTCTGAGTTCACTAAGAGACTTATTCCTGCAGGATGAAGTAGTTGTGCTGTGCTCAGAGGAGGACAGGAAAAGCACAGGAGGCCTCAGAACCTGGTGACTGAGAACATCAGAGGTGGGTAGAAATTAAAAAAAAAAATAGTCTTAGTTATACAAGAAAACCAGGTGAGTGTTGGTTATTTATTGTGGTTTGAAAAAGGCTGATTTGGGCAGCTGCACTAAAGGTCTGATGTGAGTACTACAAATGGCTAAGATAAACATGATTCTTAGAGGCACAATCCAAGGAGTGAAAAGCACTGAAACTTGGATCCCTTGACTAAAAGTAAATATTTTTCCATCCCATACAGAGCCACATGAGGTGTGTTGTTCATATGTTTAGCATCTCATAAAAATAACACTTTATCTGTATTTCTCACCAGTGTTTTCTGCATGCTGTAAATATTCTTTGTGGCTATGTCATGGATTATAAATGCCTAAGACAGTAATTTTAACTTCCAGATATGTGTGTGACTGCCTTGTTTTAATGCTCCCTGACGTGTTACCCATCACCCCTGGTCACAGGGACCTGTGAGGTTCCCCCCCTGTGCTGCAGATTCTCTGTTAATTGCAGTGGAATAATGCTGTTCATGCCATGCAGAGCTGTAAATATGGGCAGGGGAGCATGTCTTGCTTACAGGATTTTGTAGATCTTTTGCAAAATTCTCTTGTGCCTGGAAATTGCTTTAAAATGATGAGTGGTACTAGAAATTTCATCTGTAAAATGAGTAAAGGTAAGAGAAATTCCTTATTCAGGATGCATTGGTTAACTAACCCTTGTAGTGTGTCTGTGTCAGGAAGGGGAAGGGCCTTTGAGAAGGGAATGCCACTTTGAACACTTGATGTGAAAAAGCAAAAATTGGCCTCCACAATGTACCTGAGGTGGGAAGGAAGTCTGTGTCCCACTGAGGGTAGAGCCCTGAGTTCTGCTCTTGCCAGCAGGCTTTATTAGTGCATGGTGTTTATAGGGCCTAACTGCCTCCTAAAATACCAAAGGTGACCAGCTTGGCATAGTCAGTTTGGTCACCGTTTAATGTTCTGCCTCTCCTGGAAGGCTGTGTGTGCTTCCACTGCCCTCAGGAGGGACTGATGTGACAGCAGGGGGGTCACACACAGCCCTGCCCAGGTGCTTGTCTCAGTGTTGTGGCAGCAGCTCTCTGGTCACAGAAACACAACACTCCCAGGCATTGTTCTGGGAAAGGCTGTGAGAAGAGCAGAGAAAAGMATGAGAAACAATTCTTATCTCAACCTGCTGCACCTGSTGTTGTGCACATGTGGAATGTGTTATGGAGATTTGCTTACCAAAGGGTGGTTTCTTTATTAGCCAATGGTGATGGGTTTGGATTGAAGGMCCATGGTACATTTTTATTACTGATTTGTTTCTGGCCACTTGGAAAGTTTTGCTGCATGGTTATAGCATAGAAATAATTAACAAATTGTAACTAGTGGATAAGGTGTGTGCTTGTAAACAAATGTTCTCATTCAAGGCAAAACAGAACAAAGAGTCACCGAAGATAAAATTATTTGCTTCAGAAAATCCTGTTTAGTAGTTGTAGTTTGGTTTGGAAAGAGAATATTCTAGAGAAATACGGTTGGACATCCTATTTCCAAATCACCCAAACCAGAGTGCAGTGTCATGTGAAAGCAGCAGATTTGGTGCTGACTCCTCCTGGCAAACAGGCCATCCGTGGGAGGATGGTTGSACTGAGGTTGATAGAAGGAGACATCTGGAGATGGCATCACCCCAGAGCCCTTCCCTTGCCCTCCATGCCCTCCAGAACTGCTGCCTGAACGAATCACTGCCTTTTCCTGCAGGAATCCAAGCCTTGCAGCCTCCCTGGCTTCCACAAATGTCTGGGAATTCTTGTGGAGTCAGCGCTAAAGAATKAAATGGATGGAATGACCTTTGGGGCATCACTGATTTCACTGACCAGGGTCGGTGTGAGGTGGCACACAGGAAAGTGGAGTGGGCAGCAGTGGGAATGCAGCGGGCATCCAGCGGGGATCCATGAGGGATCCATTGGGGATTCCTGAGGGGTACATTGGGGATCCATGGGGGATCCATTGGGAATCCATAGGAGATTTACCATGAATCCATGGGGGATCCATGGGGACTCCATTAGGGATCCATTGGGATCCATGGGGGATCCATTGGAGATCCATGGGGGATCCATGGGGATCCATCAGGATCCATTGGAAGTCCATGGGGGATCCATGGGGATTCCATTAGGGATCCATGGGGGAATTCATCGTGAATCCATGAGGGATCCATTGGGATCCATGACAGATCCATCGGGAATCCAGAGGGATCCATGGGGGATCCATTGGAAATCCATGGGGGATCTGTAGGGGATCAATGGGGGATCCATGGGGGCTCCATTGTGATCCACGGCGAATCCATGGGGCATCCTGAGGGATCCATGCAGGTTCCATCAGGAATCCATGTGGGATCCATTTGGATCTATGGCRATTCCATGGGGGATCCTGCGGGATCCACGCGGGATCCGTCAGGAATCCATTGAGATCAATGGGGGATCCATTGTGAATCAATTGGGGATCCATGCGGGTTCCATGTGGGATCCCGTGGGATCCATGCGGGCTCCATGTGGGATCCATGTGGGATCCATTGGGATCCATGGCGATTCCATGGGGGTTCCATCAGGAATCCATGGGGATCCATCGGGCAGCCCGAGCGCGGCCGTGCCCAGCGCTGCCATCGGGCTCCACCTGGCGGCCGCCGGCGGTCACTGCAGCCCGCGCTGCTGCGGCGGGGCCGCGGATCGGGTCGGGATAAAACAGGAGAAGGAAAAAAGAAAAAAGGGAATAAAGGGCAGTGTGCGGGGGGCAGGGATAAAGAATAGAGAGCAGTGTCCCGGGAGCAGAGATACGGGATAAAGCGCAGTGTCCCGGGTCCGAGGGCGGGGACACGGCACAGAGGGCAGTGTCCCGGTGCTGAGAGCAGGGATATGGGGTACAGGGAATATCCTGGGGCCGGGATCAGGATCACAGGACAAAGGGCAGTGTCCCGGAGCGGGAATGGAGGGCAGTGTCCCGGTGCTGAGAGCAGGGACAAGGCTCAGGCTCCCTGCAGTGCCAGGGATTCCACTCATCAGTGCTGTGGGACGCACCAAGTGCAGCTCAGGCCTTTGGCATTTTGGGGTTTGCTCTGAATTTCAGGGGGGAGAGGGAAGAGGGAAGCCCGGACAGCTGTTTAGAAAAGCCATTT